>JBBYHH010361414.1:0-12031 GCA_038382905.1 Daphne laureola | reverse complement strand
CCCAGATGTATGTGCATCCGGCCGTTTGAAATGTTGGGGCCTTGGAATTGCCCCCTTTTGATTCTCGGATGCACGTGCATCCGGGGTGACCATGGTTGCCTTTGCATCCCGGTAGCTTTCCTTCGGGTATTGGTGATTGTAACCGTCATGCCAGATGCTTTCCTGCGGGTGTAGCGGTTTAGGAATGGCATGAATCTCGGTGTAACTTTTGTGATCAATGGTGTGGATTGACTTTCTAGTGACATTTCGTATTCCCGGACACTCTATAAATATTTGAAAAATGAGTTAGAATCTCCACTTCCCTTTCTTGCTCTAGTATTTCCTAAGCTTTCTTATAACGGATCATCCTAACCTCCATCAGGCGGCGAGTTTGCTTAAGGGAGGGCTGCATCGTAGCGGAGGAGAGACCAGCTTGTCAAAATTTGTACAGAGGCTAGCCGATGCACCTAATCCTTCTGATGATCTTCCGGTGGAAGTCCTTTTCTACCAGCGACACAAGGCAGTGGTTCACCAGACTACTAGGGGTTTATTTTCATTTCATCCGTCAGCTCCGATAAGCTTCCCCAGACCCGTGATTTTAGGTAAAATAAATGACTTCTTTTCTTGCTCCTTCTATTAGTCGTCTTTTGGATCCTTCCCTTCTACAGGTGAAGGGTGTAGTGCCCGAAGGCTATTGGGATGATGTTGAAGGCTTTAAAAGTAGAGCTACTACAGGATTGGTTCAGGAGTGGAAAAAAACATACTCCATCTGTCCTTATTTAATAGTTACGTTTGACTTTTGAACTTTTGTTTGACTCATTTTTTTACGAGAAAGAAGTTTCTCAAAAAAATTGAAGAAAATATTTCTAGAAACTAGACACATTTATTTGTCTTATGTATATATGTTACTTAACTTTATATATCAAAATGTAGAAGAAAAAAATACATAGATTAAATGCTGAAAAAGAAACGTAACTATTAAAAAGGGACAGAGGGAGTATCAGTTATCCACCTTGACTTTAATTTTCAAGTCACGTCAATCTCCACCTCCAACAAAGGCTACAATAGAAGATATGATTGTTGTAATCATGTCTTCACACCATTCTTTCTACATCCTCTAGACCAATTTGTATGTTTTCTATAAAATTTCACTTATGTATCGGTTTATGCTCACACTATAGAGTCGTGTACCGATCATAACAAACTTTGAGCTCTCACTGTTGATGCACTCTTTACTTGAAACATTTACATCCTTTCGATTATATTGCTAGGACACTTGGACGATACTTTGGAATTAACAGAACTGAAGGGTTATAATTGACTTAGAATTTTAATCCAAATCTTTCTGCTATTTTCGTCCCTGTAATTTGCACCATGAGAATCCTGTTTGCTAGTTCCAAGCCTTCATCCAAAATTCTTAGCCAACTATGCCTTTATTTCATGCAACCACATTTCTCTGAACCTTTTGAATTGTACAAGGGTTTTCACATTGTCTGTTGTAACGTAGGCTTATGGTGAAGGAATCAAATCACCTACATGGACACATCGACGCCTTTTCAAACTGTAGAGAGAGTTGTTCAACCGATCAAGCCAAGTTTTTGGTTTTTTTCTTCAAGCTCTTCTGGTCGAAACATACGAGATTATTCTACACTCGTGAAAATTTGTGGGTAGTGGGATCCCACAAGTGATACCCTTATACGCCATCAGCTTTTCTGCTCCTCGCAACTTTAAGTGATCTTGTGCTTAATTTCATTCTTGTAGGCAAGAACATCTGAAACTCAAGTCCTCCATTTACCGCAAAAAAAAAAGTGGTTAAAAAAAAACAAGAGACAATCATAAAACATTTTTTGTTTGTCTACTTTTTGCCTTCTTTCAGCGATGCTTCATAAGGAATCTCCATCTTCAAATGTGCCTTGAAATATTTCCTTAAGAATCCAATTTTTTTTCCGACTCCAACACTCTTTTTCCAGGTGACATTTCTTTCAACAATTGCAACATTTCAATACTTCTTACCTTTTAACACTATGTGGGGAGGACAAGTTTTATAGCCATTAGGGCCGCAATAAACCTCTCCCCGTGGTAAAGGAGCACTTTCGTTAGCGCAATAAGGTTTACTGCGGCCCTAATCACAATAGAGCCACAGTAAACCTCATGTTTCCATATGTGCCCTACCTAAAACACCTTTACTATAACCTTACTATGAAATGGGCTGCAATAAACCCCCTATGTATACCACCCCAGAATCCTCCACCAAAACACTTCAAAACTTAACAAAATTTCTTCTCCTATCCTCTCTCAACACTTAAACAAATTAATAACATCCGGTCGATTGAGTAGAAGCTCCACCAACAACTTTGATTGGTTGTTCCTCATTTGTGATTATCGTATCTTTAAGGCAATAAATATTATTTTTAAATTTATTTATGCTTAGTGTTGATTTGTTGAATTTTATTTATATATTTTATTTTCTTATGTGTTGTATAATTTAATTTAATTAGTTGAGTCATAGTAGCTGTCTATGAAAACTTGTAGTAATTTTTTTTTACAATTTATTTTAAAGTTTTGGAATAACATTGTAAAATAATATATCCTATAGAGTTTTCATGGATTGTCCGGTTAGACAGTTTGTAAAAGTATATTATCGGTAAATTAAACTTTTATGATTGTGTATGTAGAACTGATCAGAATTACCTAAATTTTGGATGCATTTAGTCTTATTCCTCGTTATACATGTTCTGGGCGCTATAGGCCATAAAAATAGTATAATGGGAAACTAAAACAAAATGTTGTCAAAATTTATGTAATTATATCACTTCTACATACACAAAATAAAACTTTGATTACTAATAGTACTTTTATGAATATGATAGAACCCATGCACCATGAATTAGGGGAAAATTTGGTAGAGATATTTATATGAATGTGTGAAGTAATTAATTGTATGGTTTATATATTAATTGTTATGTTTTGTTATTGTCTTATTTAATGCATGAATATGAATTGTATAATGGTCGAAAGATGTGATTGGATGTATCAGCATTTTTGGGAGGGGACTCATAATATAAATGAGAGGTTTTGGACCGGGCTTCTTGAATTCTTGGAATTTGCTTTTCTTGTTGCTCAATCAAATGGAGATGAATTTGTGAAATATCCTTTTAGAAAGTGTAAAAATAGAAATTATTATGATCGAAACACAATTAGAAATCATTTACTGTTAGATGGATTTCAACCAAATTATCATGTGTGGGATTGTCATGGTGAACGAGTTGAGATCAATCCATGTGTTTATCGAGGTTATTGATTTGATGAAGCATCGTAATTATCATCGAATGTTGCAATTACGAGTACTGCACTTAATTCTTTCCAGGGTAATCAAGAACGAGGGTTACAAAGAAATAGTCCGTGATGCATTTAGGTTTCAGGATCACAATAACAATTTTCAAGGAGATGGAAACAGTCATGAGATTGATGATGACGACACTGCACCCGAACTGGCAAATGAAAGGGCATAAAAGTTTATGAATTTGTTACGTCATACGTCACAACTAGGGGTATAAATGGGTCAGGTTGAGCCCGAGCTCTTTAAGCTCGAGCTCGGCCCTAGCCTATCGGTACTACTCGAGCTCAAGCTCGAATTCCTCGAGCCCAATATGTTAGGCTCGAGCTTGACTCGAAGTAGGCTCGAGCTCGGCTCGAGTAGCTCGATAGGCCCATTTTGAAACTTTCTAAATCATATTATAATTAATAAATAATAAAAAATACAAGATTCCATTAAATTTTATACAACTTAAACACCCAAATTGATAATATTTTACTAATCATAATGATTAATATTAATAAAATATACTTTACTTAACATAAATTATATATAGTAAACAAATTCAAGAGATTTGATAAGTATCAATAAGCATCGATACTCGATAGGGCCGAGTATCATTGGGTTCGAGCTCGACTCGTTAATTTATCGAGCTCTATTTTAGGCTCGAACTCGATAGGTATCGACTCGATAAACCCCAACTCGAACTCGAGCTACCCTTTAAAGGCACTACCAATTTACACCCCTACCCTTGACTGTTGTGTTGTCACTTGACCGTTAAGAATTTTCGATTAACTGTTCTTATTGTCACTAATATTTCTCACCTTGACATTTCAACCTGAACATTTTGTTTCTTCTTTCTCCCTTCCCGACCTGTCCTGCCTTGCCGTCGTTGTCGTCTGGTCACCGGCAAGATGTGGATGAGCTCAGGGCACAGAAACGCATGTGAGCCCATGCTGTTGCGACACAGGTTAAAAAATATTTACATTTTTTGTCCCTTAACTTTATTAAAAAATAAAAAATGACAAAAATTTTAAAAAGTTATACTTTAGTCACTGTGGTGGAGCGAGTCGGATCAATGTGAATCGATCCACCAATAGAGTGGAGTGGGTCATGGAGCAATCCACCATAATGCGGATCTGTGCGGATCGATCCATAGAGTAGGTTGACCCGCTCCAATGCCCATCCCTATGCCCAAAGCCGGGATTCGGCGGCCCTAGGCCCTGTTTTATGCCCGCCATTTTTTTTTCTGTTTCGAAACTTCCGACGATGTTCGGCGGCGGCGGTCTGGCAATGACGGTGGCAGCCTGGCGGTGGCAGGGGTGTTAGTGAGTTGATTGAAACTTGAGGGTATATTTTTTAAGTTTGTAATTGTTGGAGATGTGTATAAATGGTTATATTTAAAACTTGGGGTATAAATTATTTTCTTAAAGCAATTGAGTTGCTAAAATTATCATTTTTCTCTTAAATCCGTTAAACTTAACGGTCAATGGATGAAAAATGACAACAACTGAAAAAAAAAAAGTTAAAAAACAGGATCTTAATGATACAAAAAGTTAAAACAAGACCGTACTGGTATAATATTTTAAGTTACATGATTACCGGTGCACTTTACTCGTTTGCAATCTAATACTTTAAATTCTTACAGATAGATTATCTATCTATCATAAAACTAACAATGTTAGAGTTTCATTGAGCGAATTAACCAGTAAAAGGACTAAGATGTTTGAACTTTTATAATTTAAGGACTGAATTACCATACTTTATAATTTATAGACTAAAATGTACGAGTTAAGATAATTTAGAGAAGTGTTTGATGATAAGCCTTTTATTTCATACCTGAATTCCTCGTGGAAATTGCCATCTCTCTCTCTGGTAGGTGGGTTGGGGAGACAAGCAGAGGAATCTCAACCCCCAAATCCCAACCCGTGCGTGAAGCAGTAAAGAGGAGAAGGGAGTAGTTTTGACTTTGATCCCTTTTCACCCCAGTTTTCTTCTCCAATTCTATATCGCTATCGATTCCCTGTTGTGGACCAATCTGGTACCGCTATCTGAATTGGTGCATGTTAGTGCTTCCTTTTCTGTTCAATCCGCTTAACTTTGCTTTTTTTTTTTAGCTCGATTCCTTTTCAACGACTGAAGGACACCCATTTCCCCCTCCAAAGGAAGCACCTTTTCGTTTATGCTTCAGGTAAACTACGCTAATCATAGTTTCCCTGTTCTTTATCCTGTGGGGTTTCTCTAATATTCTGATTCCAAAGATGTATTCACAGTGATGGATCGATTCATATTTTCATCTTTCTTTTACAATGATGGGCTATAATTCATATGTGATCGGTGATTTGTTATTTCTTTCTTTTTCTTTTTTTTTTGATAGTTTTTTTTTATTTTTCTAAGCAGGTTGTATTTCTAGCAAGGATTAATTTTGAGCTGCCCTTCACGGTTCAAGCTCAACCTCAAGCTCCGATTCAAGCTGTTGGTTTCCAGTAAAAGGGAAAAAAAAAAAAGTTTCCTGATCGGATATGAGAATAGCAATAAGATCGTTTCGCCGCTTAAGATTGGCCTGTGGGCATCAAAAGAATTATTCTTCCACTAACTTTTGGAGAAGTCGAAACCATGTGGTAGAATTTAGTTCCGTCTATGTTTGTAGGCCCATTAAGAATGCTGAACTTCCGACATATACTTTCCCTGCTCTTATGATATACAGAGCTCTGTCCACTGAAGCTATTCAAGATATAAATGGAGGTTTGCTTGCCTTTGCATTTCTTTTATATAATCGCTTTTCTGGAAAAGTTGAGTTACTATTGGGTTTGAAGGAGTTGCTATAAAACAGTTCAACTGCAGGTAGGAATATTGGAGGACCGCTTGTGGAGTATGACCGAAGAATTGCTGCTGGTGAGCTTGTAGGTGATGATATATGTCAGGTATGACTTCTGAATTTGTTTGCATAGTTTTTGCTATTGTTGGACAGTAGGAGTTGGTAATGGATCTGTTTAAAATGTTTTCCTTTGCTGGCTAATTATTCTCAACCTTTGTATTCGTGAATACCTCGTTGTACAAGTGAGTACCACATCTTCTTTAGATGCATTTTAGTATTTCTTCTATTTTTTCAGGAAACAGTTTCTGGTGTTTTCCTGTCAAGTATGTGCGTATCCCAAAATGCAATTGGATATATATCTTCTCAACATGCTTTTAACCTGTAAAATGAACTATTTTAATTCAACTAGTAAGCTCTTGTGATGCTGTTCTGCCAGAATTTTCTTCAGCATATTCAAGATTTTGTACACAAGGTTTATTTTAACATTTTGACAAGAAAAACAAATGGTTGCAGCGAGGTACTTTAAAAGAACTCCAAAGACTTTATACTGAACTAGCCGAGTCAGCTGATGCCTGTAGGTTGGATCGGTACGCAGCTTCAGGAAAGCCTGTGAGGTGCATACTACGCCACTTTTTTGTGTTACTCTGCCTTCAAGTCTCTTTTGAATTTGAGCTTTTGTAGTCTCGTATGGAAAGATAGTTTGTTTCTCTTTTGTTATGTACTGTGTTTATTTGTGCCTTTCATGTATTAATTAACTAGTTTGTGTTTGGGCTATCTTCTTATCCAGGACTAGATGGTTTTGGCCTCGGCTACTGCCCCAATCTTCATATTCACCAGTCAAGGGGCTATATCTTTATGGTGGAGTAGGCACTGGTAAAACCATGTTGATGGATCTATTCTTTGATCAGTTGTAAGTTTCATAAGTTATCTTGTTTTATAGGGAAAGTCTTGCAGAGTGTTTTTGTGTTGTATGCATATAGTATTTGGCATTAACTTCATGTGATTGTAAACTTTCTGTTTCTTCTCCTTGATAAATTTCTGCTTGTTTCAGGCCCTGCGATTGGAGGAAAAAGAGGATTCATTTTCATGATTTTATGCTAAATGTGCACAGCTGTTTACGTGTGAGAACCTCTATAAGTACATTAGTGAAAAATTCTTCTAATTTCAAGATTTGAAAATTAAAAATGATCAGTTTTGGAAACTATTGTTTTCTGTGGTAATTATGGAGTTCCGGGATGAATATAGCTTCTGATTCTAACCCTCTTTCTGCTCTATCTGCATGTACATAGGCTACAACATAGTTATAGTTTTGTTGAATGGAAGCTGTTTATAGTAACTCAATTTGTTCATATTAATGAAATCCTTTTGGAAATCTTTCTTGCTATTTGATACCAGCAATTACTCCTTGCAGAAACACCAGGGTGTGGCTGATCCTCTTGAAGTTGTCGCAGGAGAGATATCAGATGATGCAATTCTGCTTTGTCTTGATGAATTTATGGTACTTTCTTTACGGCAAGAACTAATGTTATTTTGCAAGATTCGCTTGATGATGATATGGGCTTAATTATTGACTTCCATCATTATCTGACCTTTTTGCAGGTGACTGATGTTGCTGATGCATTGATTCTGAACCGTCTGTTTGGACATTTATTCAGTAATGGCATTGTAAGTGAATTTATGTTGTCCTTCTCACTCCAACTGATCTCGGAATATTACCATTAAATTTCTCTCTGGATGAATTCTATTTTTACTGATTTATGGGTACTAAAAATTAAAATTTATCTGTATCCACAACAAGTTTAGGTACTTGTATCAACTTCAAATCGTGCTCCAGATAATCTATATGAGGGTGGACTGCAGAGGGATCTTTTTCTGCCCTTTATTGCTTCGTTGAAGGTACTCCATCTTACATGGTTACACTGTTCGAATGTCTAAACCTGAAACAAGAACCAATGTGTCATTATTTCAGCTTTATTGATTGAGAGTTTCATGTTTTGTTCCAGGAAAGATGTGTTGCTCATGAAATTGGTTCATCTGTGGACTACAGGAAATTGACTTCAGTAAGTCTGTGAATCATGGTCTAGATCCTTGTTTCTATATTAGCTCTGTTGCTGTTTCTGCTAAGTTACTCGATGATCTCCTAAATATGCAGGCTGAACAAGGGTTTTACCTGATAGGTCAAGATTTGGAAGATCTCCTTTGGCAGAAATTTCAAGAATTAGTTGGTGAACATCAAGCTGGCCCACAAGAGGTGGAAGTTGTTATGGGAAGGACGTTACGGGTATGTTTTTTAAACATTTTAGTCACCGGTCAATGTACTTTTAAGTTTCTGACTTATCCAGTGACCAGGTTCCCCTTGGTGCTAATGGATGTGCTTATTTTTCATTTGAAGATCTCTGTGACAAGCCTCTTGGAGCTGCAGATTACTTTGGACTATGCAGTAAGTCATTGTCATATCCCTTGATGATTTTAATAAGGATTATCATTTTAGCATGTTCTATAAAGTGTCGACTTTTATACTGGTTTACGTTCTGTTTCTGGCCCATGAAACGATGGGATAACAGTCCAGTCTTCAGTTGACTGATTATATGGATGGTAATAGCAGCAACAGAAATATTAAAGCTGTACTCGTGTTTCTGTATTTCCCTTTTCTGTTTAGTTCATTGAATGAGTGAAAGAATCTTGTATATCTTCGTTTTTCTTTTGCAAAAGAAGAATAAGATTCCTTGTTAGCATTTTCCAAAATGTTCAGAATTCATGACAATACATCGTTTGAAAGATACTGTGTATATTGTAAACCTTCATATAGAAGGCATCCAAATCCAGAAAGCATATTCCTAGTGGAAAGATACAGCCTGAGATATGAAGTGTGTTTTAAAATCTTTTCCTAATGTTTGCTTGATTCATTAATCTGGCTCAGGTCCTTAGACATTGTGTTATGTTTTACTGTGTCCTGGCAGAAAAGTTCCACACATTGGCATTGGAGGGCATTCCTATATTTGGGCTTCATAATAGAACAGCTGCGTACCGATTTGTTACCTTAGTTGATGTAAGTATTATTTCTTTCTGTCCGTTCATCTCACTTGCATACTTGATTGGATATCATTTTTGTTGTTGTTCTTTTTAGTTTAAATTTTCACTTTTCTCTATGTGGGGGAGGGCAGAAGGAGGTTCTGATATAAATAGCTGATTTTCTTTCAAAATTTTACTCCGGCTCTTCCTTATCTCTTGCACCACCTTCCCTTTTGGGATGTTTATGTTCCTAAACTTTTCTGTCGTTTCCGTCTTTAGCAAAAAAATTACATATCAATTTACCCTGTTAGTGTTAACTCAGTTTTCCTTCTATCAACTCTACACAACTTTCAATAAGTTTACTTTCACTTTCACCATCTCCAATAAAATACCATCATTTTTTTACCCTATAGTACTTTCTGAAGAGTCATAAACTGAAGCTCCTATCCACTTTCACACACTTTAATTCTTGTACTTCTTATCTTGGACAATGTCACAAGGGTAGCTGTCTCTTTCACCATCCAGGTATTGTACGAGAACAGTGCTCGACTCCTGTGCACAGCAGAGGGCAGCCCGCAAGAACTTTTCGAAAGGGTTGTGACAATCTCAGATGCAAAGCAAATGGCTCCCAGGACTTCTTCGAGGTCTAGAAGAAGTGATGATTTGGACCTCTGCGTGGACAACGAACTGGGATTCGCAAAAGACCGCACCGTTAGTAGGTAAGCTAGCTATCTCGATTATGAGAGAGAGTTCAGTCAACTGCTCAGGGAATGGATATATAGCGGCTTTGATTTGTAGTTCGATTTAACTTGCCTACATTTTGGTATGATTGGGTTGTGCAGATTGACAGAGATGAATAGCAAAGAATACTTAGAGAAGCATGCCGAGGAGAGGCGGCTGGCTCAACATACTACTGCTGCTTGAATGACCATTAGGTGGAGAAGGTGAAAGCAGTTGAAATAAGCACACACTTGTATGTACAGAGAGTGTTGGTGGCCCTTGCAAACTGATGCCCAGATGGATGGTTCATTGTGAGGTGGAGGATTGTTGTTTGTTACGCAAGTAAACTGCAATCAATGTACTGTCTTGTATTCTTTCCATAAAATGTACTTCTAGTATTCAGAAATGATGAAAAGCGTTCTGCTGCCTGCAACCGGTTATCTTCTTCCATGTATTATTGATTGATTGATACATGCAAATGGTAGCTCCGTTTTCCGGAGAAGGATTCTCTTCCTTTTTAGATTGTATTGTTGACGCTGTTGAAAGATCTTGTGGTTGTCTTGTCTGACAAGTTAATGATGAAGCCATTTATTACTCCCTCCAACGCTGTTAAAGTAACTTTTTTTTTGTGGGGAAAGTTCATTTTTAATCCCTTAATTACAGTGTTTGTTTTATTTTGGTCATGTTTTAAGAATTTATTATGTTTTAATCTTAAATTCATGTTTTTTATCCTATTTCAGTATTTCTGTTAAAAAATCTGTTAATTGGAGCGTTAATTAATGTAATTGATAATAATGCCCATATTTGAAATTACAATGTGTTTCACGAACTTATAGTAAATATATATATAAGTCTAAACATTTTATTTCTCTCAATTTTGTTCTCTCCCCTCTCTCAAAACGAATCGATTTGCAGAACAGAAGTTGACCCCGGATAAGAAGCATATACCCTTTACCGGTCCTCTTGTTCATCAAGCTCCGACGGTCTCACTTTTCTCCCCTTCCACCGATCGCTGCCCTAGTCAGCTGATTAGATGCTCACGCCGTTTCTGCTGGATCTGGAAAGCTCAGATCTTACGATTGAATGATCTGGAAACCAGGGGTCTGATGGAGGGACGTGTTGGTGGAAACCAGAGATCCGACCAATTACTCTGTTTTGAGATTTTGAATATTCACTAGATGTACTTGATCGATTTGTTTCAAAGTTAGGGTTACTTAAATTCTATTAGAAAAATCGAAATCTCCCTTAATAATCATAATTAGGAAGAATTTTTTTTGAAAAAAATAAAACAAAAACAAAGACGAATCGTTTGTGCGGTTTGGAGCATCGAATCATCATATGATTTCTGAAGAAAAATCAGAGAAGGGACATGGATGGGTGGATTGAGGAATCCTTGGGAAGCTCAAATTCGGTAGTGTCGAGAGTAGGGCTGCCGACGTTAGCGAGGATCACAGGCCAGTAGTGTATTCGCCTCCGACTACCACCGCCTTCGACGATCCAGCTTTGATTCCACCGCCGTGAGCACTGCCAAGAAGTTTGGGTGATGAGTTGAAGACAAAAGAAAAAACAAATACTGGGGACTTGTGTGCACATTCATAAAAAATTTAATGGCTATATTTTTATTAAATATGTAATTAAACTATCATTACGGGGATATTTTTGTAAAATTCACTAAGAAAATAGAATAAGTAACAGAAAAACTAACAGAATGACTAAAGTAGGACAGAAAACTCTGTTTTAGGATTAAAACATAACGAATTCTTAAAACGGAACCAAAATAGGACACACACTATAATTAAAAGATTAAAAATGGATTTTACTGGTTTACTCGTATGATGAGAAGAGGAAACACGTGAACGAGAGAAAATTATTTAAAGTTCTATTCGTCTGAAGAAGTTAGGTGTAGTTTTTTTTTTTTTTGATACAAAGTTAGTTGTAGTATTATACTCCGGATATGCTAATAATCAACGCAAACATTTTTATTAAAAAATAATTAAAGAATATTCTTGACAACCTATTTCGAGTAATAATAAAAAGTGAAGGGTATATATGTTCTGAAAATTTCACAATAGTGGCAGCTAAGGAAATTTTGTTTGATTAAAGTCTTCGTTTTCCTTCATTGTTTATATATATATATATATATATATATATATATATATCCTCATTTCATGGTCTTCACAATTGTC
>JBBYHH010361083.1:0-12035 GCA_038382905.1 Daphne laureola | reverse complement strand
TACTCACCCCGATCCGACATGACCTCTCATCCAATGAGCCCCAATTGGACATGACCCCCTACGACCCTCCTCCGGCCCTGCCCGTCCAGGGCAAGCCCTCGGCCAGACCGGCCCGTCCAGAGCGGACCCTCCCCCGACCCGACCCATCCCTGAGTGGACCCTCCGTCGGGCCTTCCCATCCCCAGGCGGACCCTCCCCCTGCCCGACCCATCCAGGGCGGACCCTCCCCCGACCCGACCAATCCAGGGCGGACCCTTCCACGGTCTGACCCATCCAGGGCAGAACATTAGATGAGCTGAGGTGGAGTCGTGTTTTTTGAGCTCAATTCGAGTCCGACTTTCACGAATTCGAACTCAAACTCGAACTAATGATGTTTGGGCTCGGCTCTACTCGCTTACTCCCCTAGAGCTCACTACTTAGTTGCACATCTTCCAACTCTCTGAGGACTACTACATCAATCTTGTGCAAGTGTTTGTATCAGAGTATACTTGTTACTCAAGTTAGTTTACGCTTGTACATATCAGTAGCTCTAGGACTCCTCTCCTAGAATCCTATATATATAGATTGGAAATAAAAATCTAAATCAATGAAGTTGGAAGATGTGCTAAAAATCTACACTGACATCTATTTCAGTAGCAATTTGATGTATTGTGCTAGCAAAGATTTCACTAAAGAAGAGAAGCCCTACTCTCAAATACCAAAATAGGGCAAAAAGCACAAATAAAACCCTGAACTATTTAGTTTATCATGAAATGATCACTGAAATTTTTATCCAGCTAAATAAATCACTAAATTTTTATAATTGTACCAATTTAACTACTGGATCTGAATTCTGATGATTTTTCACGCGGAAGAATGATGCGTATTGAGCGAGAAATTCAACATAAAGTATCTCTAAGTGTCCGATTAAGAAAAACACGTTAAAATAATATTACCGAGAAACTCAGATGCGATTAGAGTAAAGGAAAATGACGTAATATTCTCTTAACGTGCGTGTATTTTTTTTTTAATCGAACTGTTAGAGATACTTTAGGTTTAACTTTACACTCAATTCGTGTCATTTTTTTTTTGCCTGAAACATCATCATAAATGAAACTCAGTGGCTAAGTTGGTACAATTTTAAAAATTCAATAGTTTATTCGGCTGAATAAAAAGTATAGTGATCATTTCGTGATAAACTGAATAGTTCAGGGTTTTATTTACGCTTTTTGCCGTCAATAAAGATTGTTACACACTATAAATTTAGGTCCAAGAAATTTAGAACAAACGAATCATCCATGCACTTGGTAAGATTTAAGAAATTGCCACTTTCTAAAACTTGAAAATTGGGCATTGTATGATGGTAAATTTGCACCATATATATAATCCAATAAAGAGTTTATCACCCGACTTGAGTGTAACACCTCACATATTTTTTATTTAAAAAAAAAAACAAATTTTCTGCCTTTCTGTCGAGGAGCGCATAGTTATGGTGAGTCGATTCCATATAGCTCTTAGAGAGCATCCCAAAGTATCGAAGAATCACTACGCTCTTTCCGCCATGGCACAAGTACCCTCAGCCTCGAAAAGGCTCATCGTCTGGGTGGGTATGCAGAAAGTTTCCCGTTGGGAGTGCTACTGTTTCAGCTACTTTAGTTTTCTCTTCATGCCCGCGAGGCTGGTTTTTTCCTCTTGCCAAGTTTGATTTCTTGGTGTTGTTTGTTCTCACTTGTTTTATTTAATGAAATGAGATTTCTCTGTTAAATAAAAAAAAAATCACCTTCTTCTTTTTCTTTTAACTCAGATATATTCTTTCAAGGGATTTTCATTATCGTTTTGCCTTTCTATTCTCTTGTTATTCTCTACCCACGATCCCGCATTCTCTCCGTTAAGGACTTCGGCACCACAGTGCCATTGACCATGACATATCCCTCGCCGCCTCATTAAAAGTTTTCTATTCGAGCAACGCTTTCATCGCCAACACTCGTATTGGATTCTCTTCAGTGCGGACATCGCCCAACTAGCCTTCACCAGCCATCTAATCGATGAATTCACAGACTGTCACCGTCCCCATATTCCGGCCTCTAGAATCGGGCTCATTTAATCAAGGAAGAAAACAATGATGACTCATTTCTAGAGTCTTTGTTCTGAAACAACCACTAATTTCAAGATGAGATTGTCGAGCAATATTCCTTAACTTTACTTTTTATTATAATATTTTATTTTATAATTTTATTTTATTCTATTTATTTTTTATCTTATTGTAGAGTTTTATTTTATATATCGAGTTCGGCAGTAACTTTTCATGTTGATATTTCAGTCTTATCCCCTTATATTGTAATTTATCATCTTATCCCCAGGTATGCGTCCGTTAACGCACTCTCAGTTAGACATGACCACCCAGTCAGGCGAACCTTGCCCGACCAAACCAACGACGGGCTGGTCAGACCGGACTCGACCTGACCAACGACAGACAGGTCTAATTGGCTTGACCTACAAAGGGCCAGTAGGATCCTGACTCGGCTAGACACACAACGAGCGGGTCGGACACTGACCCGGCCCACGGCGGACGGGTCAGACCTGGACCCGACCCATAACAGGCGGGTCAGACATTGACCCGGCCTATGACGGGTGAGTCGGACCCTGACCCAACCCACTATAGGCGGTCGGATCCTAAACCGGCCTGACCCACGAAGGGCGGGTCGGATCATGACCCTGCCCAACCCACGAAGGATGGGTCGGATCCTGCACCGACTCGACCCACAACGGGCGAAAATCTTGACCCGATCCATGACGAGTGGCTCGGATCCAGACCCGACCCATTAAAAGCGAAAATCTTGACCCGACCCACGAAGGCGGGTCAGATCCTGACTCGACCCAAAGGTGGGTTGAATATTGACCCGATCCGTGACAGGCGAATCGGATTCTGACCCGACCCATGAGAAGCAGGTCAGATCCCGACCCGGCACAACCCGACCCGACCCATGATAAGTGGGTTGGATCCTGACCCGATCCAACCCAACCCACGAATGACGGGCCCACGAATAACGAGTCGGATCCTGACCCGGCCCGACCCATGAAGGACGGGTTGGATACTGACCCGACCCATGATGAATGGATCAGATACTGCCCAACCCACGATGGACGGGTCAGATACTGACCCGACCCACTAAGAACGGGTCGGACCCTTCCTGACTGATGGGTTTTTGCTTACGGTTTACTAGATTTTAGGGGTTCCAAAAGTTTACTGAGAAAGTGAAGGCCTAATACAATTTTAGGTCATTGATAAAGCCACCGGCAGAGAATCAGTTTGACTGCTTGGCTCCGTTTCGAGAATTCAGATTCAGGCCGAACTGCGACGGTGCCAACGAAAGACCTTGTTGTTCGTGGTTGGTGGTGAATAATTTTTTTTTGTAATTTTTGTGATTTGGCTCCATTATCTACAGATTTTGATATGATTTGGCTGGAAAATAAAAAATTTGTGAATAGGCCCCGACGACTCGTCCTTGATCTAGTTGTGATGATGAACTAACGAACTTGTTGATTTTTAGAATAAGAAATTCATATCTAGTGAGCTTCACATAAGAGATAAGAAAGAATGGGTGGAGAGTTTTGTAATTTTTAAAATAGTTGGATTAACTTGTAAACTATTATAAAAATTAAGATCAGATAGAATGTCAAAAGTAGAGATTTACATAAAAGTCTTTAATTAAAAAGTGACTTTAGCAGAAATTGTAAAGGAATGACTTGTTTGGGACAATATATGAAGTTTTGAGACTAAAATAGAACAAATTTTAAAAAAATAAATAAAAATATGACACGTTTTAAAATTAAGAAATTAAAAATGAATTTTATTCATTTTTAATTACTCATATTTATGTTCAAAATATTCATCTGTCATCTTTCCTTTGTTTCTTGCAGGATTAAAAAATATTGATAAGTGAATGATGAGCTGCACTTAAGGATTGCCACAATCTTAATAGAGTACGTAGACATCTTATGAGAGCGATGTAGACATTTTAAAATCTAATATCTCTTATGATAAAAGGAAAGTCGATATTGTGATAATTACAAAGCTTCCGTGAATGAGTGGAATAAAATGTCACTCTAGATTTCATGGTTTTGTAAATCTTAGTAGGATTTAGTTTCTCCCACCAATCTCATGTTCAATTTGCAATTTCTTTCGAGTGATTGCGTGGAACTTTAGTGTTTGATTTCTTCTTATTTTCTTAACTCCTTCCATCTTAGAAAACAATCAACTTATTTACTCTTTTAAAAAAATTGCTTACATTTAATATGTAACTCTCTTAAAAAAATTGCTTACATTTATTACGTAACCCTACCCCCTGGCCCCCCGGGCGGACTCTCCCCGTCCATCCCAGGCGGACCCTTCCTGGCCCGGCCCATCCCGGGCGGACCCTCTCCCGGCCGGACCCTCGCCAACATACTTGGTCGTCTTCTTTTCTTTGTTTGGATTTCCCAAAATCTCCAGAGCAGTACCGTGGGACTATGGCCATCAGATTTCCTTCTCATGTCCTTCCTGAATTCAGCAGGAGACATTTGGGCGTTTCCATTCACCGGCCCACCACAAGGCCTTGTGGTTCGCCGTCGTCGGCCGTCGATAAGTTTGGCGGGAGGGTGTTTGTGCTCTCCGACTTGCACACTGACTATTCCGATAACTTGAAATGGATTCAAAATCTGTCCACTTGTAGCTACCGGGACGATGTTATCCTCATCGCCGGCGATGTTGCTGAAACCTATCGCAATTTCTGCTCCACAATGTCGTTGCTGAAGGAGAGGTTCCGATCTGTCTTCTATGTTCCTGGGAACCATGATCTTTGGTGCCGCCGCGAGGCTGAAGATCTGGTAACTTTCTCTTTTAATTCCTGATTTGTTGTTCTTGTCATGCATCTGAGTTTACATTCGTCTTTTTGAGTGACTTTTGTTACTTCATTTTTCAGCAGGATTCTCTTGAGAAGTTGAATAGATTGCTTGATGCATGTGCACAACTTGGAGTTGAGACAAGTCCAATGTGTGTGAATGGGCTTGGTATTGTTCCTTTGTTCTCTTGGTACCATGAGGTCGACTGCTTTGATTAGTCCTGCTTAAGTTTCCCCAGATTTCTTTGTTAATAAGCTTCAGCATACATGCATGATGCATCTGTAGATCTTGACCATCCTTGTTTTTTTTTGTCTCACAGAGCTTTGATAGAGAGAAGGACATCAATGGCATCAACGTTCCACCTCTGGAGATGGTGATTCACTTTCTTTTGTACTTGTAAGGGTTTCAAGCATTTATTCTACGAGAGGATGCCATGTAGTTCCTTTTTATTTTGTTTTTTGTTTTTTCCTCTTATATTGAATGCAAGTTATGCTCCGTGTGGAGAAAATCAAAATCAAATCACATTGAATATTTTTATGAAATACTTTTGTCATTCAACTCACAAGTTGGGATAGCATTCTTTCTCCCTTCTGTTGTAATTATGCAAGAGCCAATTGTTTGCTGTTGTGTGATCTTTCTGGGAGATGTGGAGCTGACTGTATAGAAATCGTTAAGTCCAAGAAAACTAGTTTCTAGAGCCTGGTCTACTACAGATTGTTGCATTTGTGTTGGTATTCTGAGAGTTCACTGTGATGGACTGAAGTTGGTAGGTCATTAGTTGTTGACATTTAGCCATGCGGGAACTGAATTTTGTCTCTATAGATCTAAATTCTTCCTAAGGCTGCTGCTATATATATATATTTTAGTTATTTTTATGTATTCTGCACTCTAATATCGGGTAGTTCTAATACACATGAATTTTTTTCTGCATGTAGGCATGTAAAGACTTTCATGCTTGCAAATGGCCTGACAGACTCTCAGCAAGGGACACCTCGCTTGCTCTGTTCTTCGATGCCATAAATGAAAAATACCAGAGCAGGACAACGGAGATCCATAGCACCTGTAGCCAGATTATATCATTTTCCCACTTTGTTCCTAGGTAGCTAAGCTTATCTTCTCAAACAATTTGGCTTTTTGGACTTACAACAAAAGAAAAGAAGAAAAAACGCTATCTTTACTTTAATGGTTCAATATTATCGGCCTTTTCTAGTTTCATTCCCCTTCTCAATCAGTAGGGGATAAGGAATATAGATGATGATGCTCTATCTTATTTTCTCAGGCAAGAGTTGTGTCCAGAAAAGAGAATGCTGTTCTATCCAAAGCTCCCCAAAATTATTGGCTCTGATTGGCTTGAGGCCCGGATAAGGTCTATTCATGGTGCTAATGGAACTTCATCTGGCTGCCATTTGTTTGGCCACACCCATTTTTGCTGGGACTCGATACTTGATGGTGTCAGGTATTATAATTTTATTATCCAATTGTTTTTAAAGGCCTTTCATTTCCATTTTCAAGTTGGTATGAGTATATGGCCAAATGGAAAGTGGGGATTGAATCCATACCATCCGTATTTCGTAACTAATAGATCTATTAGTAGCATCAAATATGGTCTGATTGTATTGAACCACTTTGAAGTCTTGCATCAATTTAGACACTTGTTTCAACTTGGAAACTGTACATTGGTTTGTTTTTTCGTAGATATGCATCCAGTAGTAATCGTATGAAGGGACAAAACAATGTGATGTGATGCAGGTATATTCAGGCACCACTGGCATACCCCAGAGAAAGGAAAAAAGGGATGAACGGCGGGGAGGAGTGGCTGCCGTTCTGCATCTATTATGACGGTCGGTTCGCTGAAAGATGTTCACCATGTCCTTGGTCTGATTACTATGACGCCAATCCGAGAATGCCTGATAACAGCCAGCTTGCACCTTGGGTTGCCCGGTATTATAAACGCAGCAACTAAGAGTGTACTCTCATTTTCTTTTTACTCCCATGTACTGATGTACCTTTCTCATTTATGTTTTCACATGGATAGAAGGAAAAAGAAAACATAAGAACTCACTATACAAATATCTTTTTTTTTTTAGTAGGAGGACGGTATTTCCGTAAGATTATATAGATGATAAAAGCTAGATGGCACTTACACAAATTTTCTGGAGGTTTAAAGTAGAAAACATCTTAAATCTGAAACGAAAATAGGCACAAAAGCAAAGAGATCATGTGCTTCACAAGCATAATCATGAGGATTACATATGAAATATATCCATTGAATTAAGAAAACACTTCAGTAATGTATGTTTATACTCATTTTTAACTGAACATTTGATAAAATCCTTTCTTCTATTTCTGAAGTGTTATGAGTGATCTTTTGGTGCTTCCTGCAATTCTGTTTCTGTCAAATGAAGTAAACCGAAGCAGAAAAAATGGATTTTCTTATTTGTTGTTTCAAATATCTGTCTCGAGTAGATTTAACCAATCATTTGCAAATGTTTTCCCATGTATAAGGAAAGTCATTGAGATGATATTTGCCCATAATATTCAACAAAATCTTTCTTGAGTAAACACATTAAAAAAAGACGTGATTTCTAGATTCAATCTCAGAATTGCATAGACGACATGTTAGAATAAAGCTAAGAAGCCAAGAACTTGTTCTATCAGCTGTGTATAATCTGTCTAACATAACAAACCAAGAAATAATGGAAGCTTTTGGAATGTGCTAAGCTTCCCAAATCAAAGTTCTCTAATTAACCATATCAAAAATTTCAATAGAGTGCATGTATGCAACTTTCATCACAAATTTCTCATTCAAAATAGCTAGAGAAAGGAAGGTTTGAAAATAAGGCCTGCAACGAAGAATATGTTTCCAAACAACAGATACATCATCATAAATATTCATAGTCCAGAAATTAACAGATCTAATGTAATAAGAATGAATACATTTTACCCAAATGGATTCTTTGTCCATAAATAACCGCCATATTTTCTTGCCATTGGCTGCAAGATTCCAATGGGTTCAATGAAAAAATATCAAGTCCACCTTGAGACTTTGGGAGACAAACTTTTTCCCAAGCTACAGAAGCTGATTTGGATTTTAATTATCTGGTCCACAAAAAACTTCTACAAGATTTCTCAATATCCAATAAAACTTCCTTAGGAATGGGAAAGATTAAAGACCAATAGTTTTGAATGCTAAAAATTGTGGTCTTAATTAATTGAACTCTTCTAGCATATGAAAAAAATTTAGCAGTCCAAGAGTTCAATTTTCTCAAAATTCTATCCACAAGATACTCACAATATTTCACCATAATACGAGTATCAACCAATGGAACCCCCAAATATCGAATGAGGAAGGTTCCCAAAGCCATATTCATCACATCAGATATTTCAGAGGCTAAAGTGCCAGAAATTCCAGCAACAAAGATGTTACTTTTGCTCTTATTGCAATGAAGGCCAGTGGATAAGGCAAACACTTCCAAAGCCAAAGTGAGATTATTAGCAGACTTGAGATTTGCCTTTGTAAAGATCATGACATCATCAGTGAATAATAAGTGAGATAGCTTCACTTTATGACATTTGGGGTGAAAATCAATAAGTCTCTCATCAAAAAATTTGGTTAAAATTCTAGAAAGGTATTCCATTACTAGTACAAAGAGGAAGAGAGATAAGGGATCACCTTGTCTCAAACCATTACTCCCTTTAAAAAAACCCTCTAGACTACCATTAATCATGATAGAATACCAGGGACTTTGAACACACATCATAATCTAATTTCTAAATTTTGGAGGAAAACCGAGAAGCTCCAAAAATTTTTTTATAAAAATCCAGGAGACCGAATCGAAAGTTATCTGTACCATAAACATTGTAGTTTTTGTTTTTGCTATTTCACAATATTTAATTTGTGATTTATTTTTATGAAATTTTAGATATGTAAACTTTAATGATTCATATAACTTGAAGTCTAATTTTTTCTCTCTCTCTATATATATATATTTGAAATTTTTCATTGTTTATCCTAATAAAATTTTAAGTCAAACACTAATAAAATTGAGTGGAACATTGTAACTTGTAACATCAAAGTCAAACATAACAATGTTTGTGAGATGGTGAGGGGTCATTTTTTTCATAAGCAAGGTTTCGAGTTTGAGTTATGTATGGAGAAAATATCATTTGGAGAGCTATCATTTGAAGAGACTCAAAAGTTCTCCATCCAACTAAAATTGAAAAAAATTGTTGTAAAAAATAAAGGTAAAGCATTAACATCGATGCATTAAAATGGAGATTATGTCAAACTATTGATAAGAATTTGGTGAAAATCTAGTCAATTTTTCACCTTAAAGAAAATTTCAAGAATTAAAGTAGAAAATGAGCGAATTCTTTTTAAAACATTCTTGGTCCTGTTAAACCTCATAGAAGTAATCTATGGGGCCCAAACCCGTAAAGAAGGACCTCCAAGGGTTAGTTGGGCTCAAACGGCTCTGTATGGTTTTCTGCTAAAATATTTTGGGCTTTCAAGCCCGTTTTCGTAACTTAAGCCCAATTCAAGTTGACCACTTTACTCTTTTTACTAAACCCTAATCCCACCTGCCGCGCTCAGTTGTTCTTCTTCTTCTCCCTTCTGTTCAGCTCTTCTTCCTCTTTCTCCGCCGCTCTCGTTGCTGCTCCAACGTAAGGTAATTTCTTCTGCTTTAGATGTCAATCTTGTTGTTGTTTTTGTTTCTAACGTGTTTTATGTTCATTTTCTTCAGAAAGGCGAGGAGGAGAAATGGCGGCGGCGTACGGACTGAAGCCTGCGAAGCAGGGTTTTGAGGAGTCGCAGGAGCAGGTGCACAAAATCCGTATCACACTCTCTTCCAAGGACGTAAAGAATCTTGAGAAGGGTATAATGATTTGAATACGAGCTTTTGTTAAGTTCGTTTATTGAGTTTTTTGTTTGCTTGATTAAGTTGTTTGAAAATCTTTGAGCGTTTGTTGAGCGTTTGTTAATCTGTTGCTTTGATTCATGTTTATGGATAGTTTGTGCTGATTTGGTGCGTGGTGCCAAGGAGAAGAGATTGAGAGTCAAAGGTCCAGTCAGGATGCCTACGAAGGTTCTCAACATCACTACAAGGAAGGCACCTTGTGGTGAAGGTAATTAAACGCACTCAAATCTGTTTCTGATTGCTGAAATCTATCTATTACCTTTGAGATATTTCACATTGTGCTATGGCTTTTTGTTCTTGTCTTGAATGATGGTGAAATATTGCTAGTTTGAGCCATATGTGATTTCAAGTCCTTAGGAACATACATTACAGAATGAACAATTAATTTCCTTGGATGTGTCTGTATTTTCCAAAAAGGGACTACTGTTTATATGGATTGGCTACATTCTCTGGTTAATTGTTTAGAGAAATGTGATTAAGAAAAGTTGGCAAAAAAAGAAGGAGAGAAACTCTTTAGAGAATGAGACATCATAGGACAGAAGTTAGCAGTTATGTCTCGAATTCTTTTAAATGATCAATTGCATTTGTTGGAGCTTCTTCGTTGTGTGCTCATGCACAATATCAGCACCAGCACCTTAATCCCAACTATGTTGGGTTCGGTGGGATGAAATTTATAGTGACAATTAATTGCAAAAAATCAGCTGACACTATAAATTCATGCAAAATCATAGTGTTAATGTTTTATGCCGAATGCCCTTCCTGTCGCAATCTTCTGTTGAAGGAATGTGCTCATGCACAATATGCTTGATGAAATCTAAGTAGTTTGCTCTGTGTGCTTAATTGTTCTTGTCTTCATCTCATGGCTATTCTGAGGCTTCAAGTAATGGAGTCTTCATATTTTCAGGAACAAATACATGGGATAGATTTGAGCTCCGGGTTCACAAGCGAGTGATTGATCTGTTCAGCTCCCCTGATGTGGTGAAGCAGATCACCACAATTACCATCGAACCTGGTGTTGAAGTGGAGGTCACCATTGCCGATTCTTAAATGTGAGATTGGCTGCCTGCATGCACATGTTTTTGTCATCCGCTAGATTTGAGTTGTAACAATGCTTGCTATTTGCGTACGTTTTGTTTTTTCAAGTGTAGCTTGCGTGGTTCCTTATCAGGCTTAAACAAAGATTTTGTCACCGTTTGTTGTCTATTAATTACCATAGGTTGTTTAATGGTTCATTTTTAAGTAATTCTCTTGAAATTCTATATTGTCTTGTTGGCTTAAACAAGGTCTTCGTTCATACAACTACAAGTATTAGTATAAAAATGGGAACAGTGGGATTTTGCCGCCAACTTTTGATCTGAAGCAATTTTTAGCCATTAAAGTATTTAATTCATTCATCAGTAACTATTGAGAAGTAACTATTGAGATGATGCAGATAAGCATCTGGACTCATTCGATTCGTCACATGCCGTGACAACCGGTGAGAAGTTAAACAGTTCTTTAGATGTCGTTGGGTTTTCATTAACATGTTTGTCGTATG
The DNA here is from genome assembly GCA_038382905.1 of Daphne laureola. Lineage (NCBI taxonomy): Eukaryota > Viridiplantae > Streptophyta > Magnoliopsida > Malvales > Thymelaeaceae > Daphne > Daphne laureola. The sequence goes on along the minus strand of JBBYHH010361083.1, from coordinate 719 downwards.
GGTTGAGTGACACTTTTTAAATTTGACTCCATCTTAGAAAATTCTCAAATTTGCTGTGAAAATTGCCAAATTGCTTCTCTATTACTTCAATATCCTCCAGCTCTCTGGTTCGTGATCTTGAAGAATTCCAGCTCCGTCAACAGCTCCCGCTTGCACTTTCCCATCCTTTGCGGCTTCCATGGCGTCAATGGGCAGCTCAACACAACCGAAATCTTATGCTCGACCGACGTCGGTTTTCGAAAATCCTCCACACCATTCGTCGCCACCTCTGTTACACCCACCCCGGACGATCCATGATTTCTGATATAATTTTACCGGAATTTGATGATGTAATTTTCCGGGACTTGGAGATTATGTAAATAAGATACTGATGAATGAATTAAATTTTCCGAGGAGTTGTTTGTAGGCTATTATACGAAATTATAAGGGTTTACAACATTTCAAAAGTCCCGAGCCATTTAAAAAAAAAAAAGATTTTAATAGCAAAATGGTCAATTTTAAAAAAATGTTGAAAAATTATATGTTGGACAAATGCACATGGGCCGGCGGTTTTTAATGGCCAATTGGGCCTTTATTGGCAATTGACTAATGAGCTTAAGTGATGAAGTGTTATGGTAGGAAAGGAATTTTGGAAGAAAAAAGAAATAAGGAAGAGAAATGATTATGGAAACTATTTTGGTAATACTTGTGGCAACAATCCAAGGGTTAGAATCTTGGAT
>JBBYHH010360974.1:0-12036 GCA_038382905.1 Daphne laureola | reverse complement strand
TTTTGGGATAACTGTAATGAGTACTCAATGCTTAATACGATCATGAATGTCTGAAAGAGACTGATTGTGATTAAGAACGTACATCATATGTCTGGGGTCTGAAAAGGCATTACTTGATAAGTTCAAGTAGATTTGATTGGTTCAAGTTTGAAGTAGTTCAAACAGCACACATATGCACTTGAAGTGTTCAAGTGACATGAGAGAGGACAATCTTTCATTGAGAGTCTAACAACCTCAATTAAAAAGACTGATGTGTTTGCCTTGGGGTCGCACTTACTACTCTATATATTAAGATATGCCTTGCTTATATTTGAGAGAATATTATTTCGAGTGGGAGCTCGTACTTGAAAGCATCTTAGTGCGAGTGGGACCAACTACCACCAATGTAACACAATTTTTGAAACTAAATAAACTAGAAAATAAATAATAAGTAGATAGAAAGAACCAACTGCTCCAAACACCCATAGTCTTCGTCGTTACCCTGATGATTTGATCTGAGCAGCTTTGAATCAAGCACAGTCTACTAGTAGGCACAAACGCTTTAAACGACCTTTAGGTCATAACATTTTTTATAGACTCCTCAGGGGCTTTAAAACACAAAAGCAATAATAATGTTTGATGACGCCCGTCCCCTACAAGAAGAGCCGGGTAGAAATAAGTGACTCTATTCACCGTCTTCAAATCAAAATCAGAATAAAAACATGGAACCACCTGCACTTTAAAGAACTAGTCACAACCATAGAAGAGTACTAGATGTAGTGGAATGGCTCAAGAAACCCCACATCTAGACAATAATTCATCATGGCTCTTGGCAGGGGGGAGACTTGGCTCACCCCCGCCATCGGTATCCCAGCATCCTGGCTGTCTGGTGTCTCAGTCCTTACTCTCTTACGTTCGACAGTGGTCCTCCAGAGCTGCCATCTTCCAAAGTAGCCAACCTTGGACGACCTCGACCACACTTTGGAATCCCTACAATAGAGACTCCCCTACCACGTCCCCTCCCTTTTCCAAAGATAGTCAACTCCCTACCGCTCCTAAAAGAAAATTTGACCGGGACACTCACTAAAGCATCAATAACAATCTCGTTACCCAACACATCTGATTCAAGAATAGGATTCTCCATAATTCTCCATGGTTGGGTCATTCACTACTAGAGCCATTTCCTGCACAATTTCCATCATTGGTTCCCTCGGAGCCGCGGGAGTCGGCGGAGTAGGGGTTGGATCAGGATTCACCAGAGGAACAAGATCTTGAGTCAGATAGTGTATCACCTCTGTGTTCCTTGGCAAAGGTTTTACCCGTACACTAAGGCAGAACAAGCTGACTTGTGGTTCCAAACACTCTATTTCAACATGTGTTAGAACCCCACATCGAAAGTAAAAATCAGGCAGTTTTTCATAGGTTAATTGAAGCACCAGTTTAGAACAATCAGCCCTTACAGTGGTTATGGCATGACGAAGTGGTTTAGCAACATTGATGGAAACTCGTAGCTGCATCGTTGTTCTCTCCCAATAAACAGCTTTCAAAGGACCAATGCATTTTCCCATAAGTTCTCCCATGTCTAGGGAGGGCCATCCAAATGGAAAATTCGGGACATGAATCTAGAAATCAATAGTATCAAAATTCAGAGCAGACAATCCCCAATGTTCAATTTTCGAAACAAGATAACCCTGTTATCGAAAGCCCATGGCCCTGCCTGCAAAACTTTTTTGATATCTGATTTTTATCAAATTCAAAGATGAATAAATTATCACGACTTACAGCAGTTCCGTGTATCAAACGAAACTCAAATTCTTTCCGCCATGCAACCGACAATGCGGTGTGAAGGTGCTCCGGGCACGCCGGCCTTGAAGACAGGACTTTCGTGACGAGGGAAAATGATGGATGCGTTGGATACAGCAGGCCGGTGACCACAAGAGGGTCTTCCTCCTCCGTGTCGATCACCACTCCATCCATGCTCGTAACAATTGCTTCCACGGACATAAGTTAATCGGTGATAGGAGTGGTGGATCAAGAAAGGTTACACTATTGATGAGAGGACACTGTAATCGGCAAAGAACGAAGGCTGGCGAGATGGAAACGCGGGCGGATAGCGGACGAACGTACAAGATCATCGATCACAGACCGGTCGCCGGTGACGTGAAGGGGACGCCAAAGAGATGAAGCACGCATAAGAGGAAAAGCGACCGCTGCTCACTAAACCTAGGGTTTAGGAGGATTTGCAGCCCTTTATCATTAAGTGTAATCTTCGCATGCACTTAAGGGATGTTTTCCATTAACTATGTCATTAGTTATGATAGTTTTTTTTTTGAAAAAAAGGAAGAATTTGTCACTAACATTTGGTGAAAAGGGAAATTTTACCACTAAATTACTTTTGGGGAGACTTTATCATCAATGTTATATTTAGAGGGAGATTTTGCCACTAACCGTTAATTACTAATAGAAAATGTGAAAAAATGTTAGTTTCAGTCCAAATTTTTTTAATTTTTGAAAAAAAATCGTAACATTTTTTAAATAGCAATGTTAGTCATTATGTAATTATGTTTTTCTTCTTGTACTAGTGACTGTCATTCCTTTTGTTTCACCAATAGCATCTTCAACTGCATTACACAACTATCCATTACTCTTGTCGACAGCTTCATATGCCTGACAGCTCACGAATATTAGATAACTACTGCTTAATTTGATTTGTCATTCAGTTTTGATTTTGCTTTGTGATCTGGTGATGTCTCTCATCAATATCGTTTTAAATTTGCTTTGTTTCTCGCAAATGACTAGATCGTACGATGAGCAATTCATCAATTTTCAATCTTTTTTGTTTTTAGAAATATTTTTTGTGGGCTCGTTTTTTTAGAAATATTGACAACCCAAAGTCATTTAATCACTCTTCTTTTCTTGTTTCTGTTATGGTTTTCTTTGTTTTATGTCATTGATTGATTAATATGGTTTAATATTAATTAATAGACCATGTACTTTTAAGGAAAATATGTTTTCTGAAATTAAAAAAGTTAACCTATAGATTAAGACTGCTATTTTAAAATGATGGGAATTTGTTTTTGAAAATATAAAAGTTATAGAATAAAAATGATATTTTTGCAACATTTTTCGTTAGAGTTTAACGATCGATGACAAAATTGCGGCTCAAATATAATATTATTGGTAAAACCTCCCAAAAATTCTTCGATGACAAAATCTCCCTTTTAATCAAACGTAATGGGAAATTCTCCAATTTTTCCGAAGTTGTTTGAACATATCTGAATTTATCATGGGATTCTACGAAATAAGCCTATTTTAGTCCTTTAATTTCTTCATCGGGAAAAGGTCCGAAAATAGCAGTCACTTTTGTGTTTTGGAACAATTTTGCCACTACTCTTAAAAAAGGCTCTCATTTAGCACTGTCATTAGTATTTGGGGTGCTCGTTTGACATCGTCGTCTATATTTAATGGCTTGGTGTTCTTTCACGGTGACTAGGTTTGAGTTTGCTGAGATGGCACCTAGCGGACTGATGAGTTGTCTATTTTTTTACACGTCGGATTTGTATACTTCGTATTGTTGCTTTTGATATAAATCACAAACGCAGTTGAGGGTTCTTTAAAACCTCATTCTTGTGTCTATTCGAAGGAGATTTTTTCCTCTACTCGAATTCTTCTGCTCAATTTCTTCAGACAAATCCCCAAGCATAGGCGTCGGTGTTTTGAAAAAATGCTGCCAAACCTGCAAGTACGGAGGAATCCATAGCGGAAGTAAGTTTAAGCGTCTCACAGCTGAGGTTTTTTTGGGTTAAGCGAAATTCCCAATCATAGTTCAGTGATTGCTTAAATTTCTTCTAAATTCTGGTTTAGGGTAGGGTTTCAAAGTTGTTTATGGTTCACTAGTCGTTGGAGGCTTTGTAGGTTTAGTTTCTGTTTTGGCATTAAGTTTTAACGGGCTTGATTATCTGAAGTTCTGTTTTTCTTTACCTTTCACTTTCCTCTCCATTGTCTCAGTGGCGGATCTATGATGTAAAAGTAAGGTGAGCGGAAATGAATTAAATAACAAGTATTTTTTATATATATAAATAAATATACAATGTTTACTTAATATTTATCAAGAATTCAATCAAAAGAGATATAAAAATTGTAAATAAAAATCATAAAACATATTTAAAAATATATGGATCACAAAAACTATGTAAAAAATTGTTGAATTGAGTTATATGGGTGCAGTGGACTGAAAAAGTTGCCCAGTGGGAGCTAGGCGTGCTCCTTTGCTCATCTGCCACTACATTGTCTGCTATGTTATGGCTTATGACTGATAAAGTATAATAGAGGTCATCCTAGTATACTGTAATTTGAAGCATAGAGTGTGAGGATATGTGTTGTTTAAGTTACAAGCATTGTAGGTTTGACTAATATGCTTAATTTGCTCTCTGTTTATTTTTGTTTGCAAGTTGCATGGGGTTGATTTTGTTTATACCATACATCATGGTGACTCATTTGTTGCAAACCCATATAGATATGATGGTGGATCCATTAAAGTGCATAAGGGTCGGGACTATTTTAGTGGTTGAGGATCGTTTGTTGATTTTATGAGAACTAAGGAAATTTTGAACATCTCAAGAATTCACTATCAGACTGGTAGAGCTTTATCAACTCTAGATGATGTTAGGCTTGCTTGGGATTTTGAGAGTGTAAGGGGTGTTATTCTTAGTTTGTTTGAGAAGAGAGCTATAATTGTGTATTGTGAGGTTGTGGATGGTCCATCAATTTATAACCATCTTCAAAGTGTTGTTCCTGGTAATGAGCATGATGTTCTTGATAATCAAGCTGATATTACTGGTAATGAAAGTGATGGTTATAGTTGGAGGGACACGAGGAAAGGGATAATGGTTGAGGAGTATGAGGAGGAAGGTGACAGTGATGAGGAAAGTGATGAAGATGTTAACAAATTCTTAGGGAATCCTAGGGGAGCAGTTCCAAATTCTGATGATGAATGGTTAATAATGGTTTTGATCAGCATCAGCATGTTGATGGTCCTGTTCATCAATGTTAGAATTTAGGCGGTGAGGAGATTGAAAATGATGATGATGAAGCTGATGAGGAGTATGAAGATGATCAACATTATGAAGATGATTATTATGCTCATACTGCTAGAGAAGATGGTCCTGTTGATGCACATGGACAAAATGAGGAAGGTGAAGATATTGAATATCTTGGTGGGGAAACACCAGATGACAATGAGGCTACTCCAGATGACAATGAGGCTACTGAGTTAGAAGATGATGAAGAATGTAGAGGGGATGAAGAGCCTGCCCACTATGATTCTGATTTATAAGGTCTGATGAATCTATTGAGGCTTTTGAGATCAGATTTAAGAGGAACAAGTATTTCCCTAGGTATGTTAAAGGAAAAAATGATGACTTTGTAGTTGGAATGAGGTTCAATGAGAAGTATGATATTAAAGAATTGACAACTATATATGTTGTGAAGTGGCAGATAGACATTCACTTGACAAGGAATGACAATAAAAGGGTTGAGATAAAGTATGTTGAAGGTTGTCCATTCAGGATGTGGATTTCATTTACTAGGAAGTTCCTTTGTTGGCAGATTAAGCTGGTACAAGATGAACATATCTGTCATAAGAGGTAAAAACTTAGGCTTGCTACTTCTAGATGGCTAGCTGAAAGGTTTTTTTTTAGATTTGAGAGATAACCCTAACATGAGAAGGAAATAGCTGAAAGAGAGGGCTAAGAAAGGTTGTAAGCTTGAGATCAATAAGATAGTGGCAAAGAGGGTTAAAAGAGTTTTCAGAACCCACTCATAGGGCACTAGTCCTTATGAATATGCTTTATTGAAAGACTATGTTGCTGAATTGACAAGGAGTAACCCAGGAAGTACAGTGATCTTGGGAGTTTTCCCAAGTGTAGATGAGATTACTGACTTTACATTTGCTTTGATGCTTGCAAAATAGGGTTTAAGGAAGGGTGTAGGCAGTTACGGACCCATGAATTTTTTTAAAAATGGTATATTTATATATTTCAATGTATATTATTTGTTCCATCCTAAATTTTTGGCAATATTTTGATTTGACATGAGGATTATATGAACAAATAGTCTAGGAAAAAAATCAAAATAGTTGGAAATTTTAAATGAAAAAACTTATTTGGAAAATAAATAGACCAATATTGATTACTCCCTCCGTCCCACGAAGATTGCACATTTTCTTTTCTGCTTTCACAGTATTTAATTTATGATTTATTTTTTTAAATTCATAGACATGTAAAGTTAAATTATCCACATGCTTATCATAATTTACAATCGAAACTTTCTAGATATTTTTTTGTTTGTTTTTTTTTCACTGTTTATCTTAGTTAAATTTTGAGTCAACAAAAGAAATGGTGCAATCTTCGTGGAACGGAGAGAGTATATTTTAGTATTTTTTAGATGTCACTTAGTATTGTAAAACATTTTTTGACGAATGAAATACAAAGTACAAAAATAATATCACAAAATTTATGGGGTCCATTACAATTTTTAAGGGATTTTATCAATAAATTATATACCACATATACATACTATTATAAAAAAAAGGGGCGGGGTCCATGGACCCCTCTTCGGTATATGTAGGTCCGCCTATGAGTGTAGGAGAATCATAGGGATAGATGGATGTTTTCTTAAGACATTGACTAAGGGTGAAATGCTGACAACTATTGGGAGAGATGCAAATGACCAGATGTATCATATTGCTTGGGCAATAGTGGAGGTTGAAAACAAAGAGGAATGAATGTGGTTCCTAGGTCTTCTGATAGATCACTTGGAGACTGATGATACCACAAATGGGTAATTCAATCAGATCAATAGAAGGTGAGTTATTTAACATCATTTAGCTGATACTGTTTGTTGTTACAAGGACTCACACATTTAAATGATATTGTTGTTGTTACATGGACTCATACCAGCATTGAAGCAACTGATGCCAAATGTGGAGCACAGTTTGAGAGCCATACACATCCTCAATAATTGGGAAAAAAAAGCATCCAGGTGACCATATGAAGTTTCTCTTTAGGGCTTGTGTTGATGCAACTAGCAAGAGGTCCTTTGCAGATGGACTTGACAGATTAGCAGCACATCCGAGAGCCAAAGAAGACCTACTCAGAACAGATCCACAATATTGGTCAAAGGCATTTTTCAACAAGGAGGTCAAGTGTGACTCTAATCAAAATAACATATGTGAAGCTTTTAATGGTGTAGATGTGGTTTTAAAATTTAGAGAGAAACCTATATACTCCATGTGTGAGGACATTATGAAGTATATGATGAACCATTTTAATGAGAAGAGAAAATTTGGATTAAGCTGGAAAAGTGACATTGGACTTCTATTAACAAAGAAGTTGAGTGAAGCTGTCAAGGATCGTGAGGTCTGGATGGTGGGTTTCAATGGTGAGGAAGGTTATGAGGTGTCGCAACTTGGAGCAACACACAATCAATCTGGGGGATAGGGTGTGTAACTGTGGTGATTAAGATTTGACTGACATTCCTTGCCAACATGCAACATGCTGCATTATAGACAGATGAGAGCCTTTGGAGGCTTATGTTGATGACTGCTTTAGAAAAGAAACCTTCATGACTGCTTACAAATACTCCTTCATACCTGTAAGTGGCCCTAATGCATGAGAAAGGTCTCATACTTCACCAGTTTTTGAGATAAAACTAAAGAGAATGCCCGGAAGACCAAAGCTAAGGAGAGTAAGGGATCCAAATGAAGAGAGACCTTCACAAGGACAATCACAAGGACAAGTTAAGTTAACTCTGCATCTATGTGGAAAGTGCAAGCAACCAGGTCATAAAAAGAGGAGTTGCTAGTTTCATGTAAGTTAAATTTCTACCATTGCAGTTCCTTCCTATGCTAACTTCATTGACATTTAACATCTGATTTGTTAACCTACAACTTGTATCTAGCAGTGGACCATCAACACAACAGAGTTGTGTTATAGGTGGTGAAGACTAGAGATGGGCGTATCCGTTGGATCGCTCCACCATGGAGCGGGTCAGTTTTGTGATCCACCTTTGGTAGAGCGGGTCATGGATATCCATTGGAGCTCCGTGGAGCTCCACCGATAAAAATATTATTTACAACAACATAGTACCCCAACTTTCTGGAAAATTACAAAATGGTCCTCCAACTTAAAAAAAAATACAATTTGGTCCTCAAACTTTTAAAAAATTTACATTGTGGCCTCAAATTATTTACATTTTTTGTCCTTGAACTTTATTACTAAAAAATAAAAAAAGACCAAAACTTTTAAAAGTTACACTTTAGTCACTATGGTGGAGCGGGTGGGATCCATGTGGATCGATCCACCAATAAAGTGGAGCGGGTCATGGAGCGATCCACTCCAATACGGATCGATCTATAGAGCGGGTTGACCCGCTCCAATGCCCATCCCTAGTGAAGACTGGTTTCCTACAACCCTCTATTGCAACAAATTGCAAGGGGGAGAGGTAATGACAAATTTAATGAAAAACCAGATGGGGTAAGTGCTATTAAACCCCCAAGGACTGGCAGGTTCACTTGTGTTGGCGTTCTCACCAACTTGAGTATTGGAGAAACAACATATAATGTAATGATAATTTAACCATCTTTAACATCAACTTGAGGATTTCTGTTGCTTATATTGATTCTATTAACTGTTATGGTTTAATATATTGAAGCATAGTAGCGTTGGACAGAAGACCTTGGTGATTAGAGCATCAGGGTCCCAAAGTAGCTCCTATGCATCTGGAGATAGAGGGAATGACAAGCAGGACAATAAAAAACAAGTAGCTTAGGTTAGTGTTGATATGTGGAACCTGTTATATGTTGATGTTAGAGGTTTCCACGTGCATAGGGAAAGTTTTAAGTTGGTTGGCCAATTATTACCATCACTATTTTTTTTGGATGGTGACTTTGGACCATTACTATAGTTTTGAATGGTAACTTGGACCATTATGTTAAACTGAATTCTACAAGTATATCAATATGAAAGAAAATGCATGATACATTTATGATAACAATCATCCGCTGAGTTACCGGCTACAAAAGATAGATTGCAACATCTTAACAAGATCCTATCAAGAACCTAGTGACAAAAGGGGAAATGGATGATTGCAAAATATCCAAAACATGAGAACATATAATTTTATAACATCTTACAAAAGACAATTTTCAACATCATCCCTAGCCCACTAAATGCAACATCAATCTGTCCTTCACTTCAAGAGCCATGCCAGGAAGGGAGCAATAAACACCATCCACAATCTTCCCACTACAGTCACCAATTGGTGCCTCTTGAGACGCTTCTTTAATGCCTCATTCTCATCTGCAACAAGCCTCAACTCAGAGGTTTGCTTGATATCATAGTCTGACAAATAATCAACTAGAGCTTTAACCTTAGCATATTCTCCCCTCAATGACTCAAGATCCTGTTGAGCCTTGATAGCCCAGTCCCATACCGGATCAGGGCGCTACACCAAACACCAAAACAACAACAAAGCAACAAATACCTTAGAGAACTACAGAAAAACAAGACCATCAGAGAGAGAATATAACATGAGTAGAGCATGGAATGGACTAAACCAACTACATATGCATACACACAAAGGATTCGAAACAATGAGGGGAGAAATGTAGCACTAAACTAGACCGCAAACAACACAACTCTACTCTTTGTCCTTCACATACAGATAGCATTACTGATGTCATAAGGCATGAGAAACAAGAAAACGGGTACAAATCATACAAATATCGAAAGTTGACCTAAACCCAACAAAATACAGACATCATTCAACACAATCAAACAAAAAAAACAAAAAAAACTCACCTTAGGGCGCAACCGGTATCCACTATCGGCATTTGACCGATATACAGAATTTCCAGAAGAATCGCTGCTTGAAGTTGGTAAGCTAACTAATGAGTGCATGATACATCTTTACATAGCATGCAAATTTAGGAGTTTTGATGAGTATTTGAGTAAGGTTTCCTCACAAATAAATATTTTTAGACAGATTTTTACAAATTTGGGCTTATTTGACAAAGTGAAGAATCTTGGAGGTCAAAGAAAGATTAAAGAAGGAATTCTGTTACTAGAGCCATGGCCTAGGCATGGCTGGAAATGACATAGCGCACTCCATCCATAGCCTAGCCATGACTGGAACTGACAGGGAGCACCCATCCATGGCTAGGCGCCGAAATCGTGAAATGATCTCATTCGTCCATCATTTTCTGATGGGTTTAAAGACCTAAATAGAGAAGCAAAGGGGGAGGACAAATGAGGACGCGATTTGGAGGAGCAACAGCAGGAAGAAGACATCTTCTTCATCTTCTTCACCATGGATCCTTCCAAGCTTTATTCCTTCATGGGTTTTAGATTAATTCTAGCGTTTCCTTCAATTTTCTGAGTAGAATTCATTTCTAAACTCAATATTACTTAGTTCTCTCATTTTCTACTCACTCTTTGGAATTTTGTCAACGTAGGCTTATCTACATCATGGATATGAGTTTTCTCTATTTCTCTTTATTTATGCATTTTATTATGTTGAGTAGCTAAATTTCTAGTATCTCAGAATTAGTGAAACTTAGATTATGGGTATGTGGTATTTATGATGAATGAATATTGTTTGATGATTTATGTTTGTATTTCTCTAAAATTAGTGATTAAATACATTGATAGAGGATTAATCTTGGCATGATTAGACTTAGACATAAATTAATTATGTTAGATCGTAGAGAATTGCATGCTAGGTTAATTATAGAATGAAAATTCATGATTAACTCTAGGAGAAAAATGGATTAATTCACAATAAGTTAGGAAATAAGACATTGTTGCTAGCGTATCTCTAAATACCCTTGAGACAGGGATTTAGACCCAATATATTTTCCTACATAGACTCAAACAATATCCATGAGCTATTCCTTATCCATGTACCCGTAATTCAAGTGGAGCAAAATTCCTAGGAGATAATTTAGTTTATCCCATGTTTTAATCACCCAACTTCTTGCTCTAGTTTAATTGTTTTAGTTGTTTAATCAATTTAATTATCATTCTTGCATGCTAGATTAATTCTCACCAATCACTCAATCAATTCTTTAGCATAGCTTTGTCGTAATTCACACACAAATTGCACAAAAATTCAAGTCCCTGTGGTTCGACCCGGTACTCCCGGATTTATTACTTGCGACCACCGTACACTTGCGGTGAGAAACTGTCACCAACCCAAATATGAAGACCCAAAGATAGGGCTGTCTCATATAAAACGACCTCCTCGTAAGAGGAAGACCTCGTATGACACAATCAGGAGATGTAATTCATCCCTCAGTTATACCACCTTCAAATGTCAGATATATTGATAACGTCTGTAACTGTTATCTTCGCAAATATAGCTACATTTATAGCACAATCTCAATGATCAAGCCCTCCGCAATAGGCTCTGGCACCACCTTATATATTGGATGGTGCATACCACAGAAAAAGGTACTTACTACACACACACACTTAATTTCCTCACCTTTCTTTACGCCTGAAAGATTTTTCGGTCCCCTCTTGTAGGTCGTCGGTTCCTCCTCGTACGATAAGAAGGTAAGGATTTTTTAAATAATATTATTAATTTTCATGTCTACTTTATAAAAATATTTTTTTCAAAAGGAAATAATGTTGATTTTTTTTATGGAATATCAAATAGGTAGAAAATAATATTTATAGTCTAAACGTAAATAGAAATGAGTTAAAAATTGATTTTATTTTTTATTAGATTGAAATAATAGATTGAAATTAGCCTTTCCATTTGAAAAAAAAAGTGGTAGATATTAAAATGGTGTTTCTTTTGCTTTAAGTCGATTAATTGAGAATTGTATGTGTTTTCCCCAATTTGACCTTTTAGTGGATAAATAAACGCGGAAACCTGCATAAAATATGGTTAGCAATAACATGGCATGGGGTCGGGCGGTTGCGTCCAACCCACCGACCGTGACTCAGTGAGTCACAACATGAATACATGGCGCATGGTACCAGCGAGGGGTGT
>JBBYHH010360863.1:0-12038 GCA_038382905.1 Daphne laureola | reverse complement strand
GCTGTTTGTTTCTGTTGGAGTTAATCGTTATAGTATTTATTTATATTGTGAATTTCAGGATGGTTAACACTCGATGCGATAGAGTTAGTCACCCTGAGATTGCTGCTTCTGATCCTACCCCTTCTGATAACCCCAGAAGAAAGCCACGATGCCAGACTCGATGGCAGCCACAGCCGGACCCACAACCCCAACCCTACTTCCATTCACGCTCACGATCAGGCACCCGACGCTAAAAGCTCATAGACCTGGTATAGGTGCTCAGTCAGATCCGCACCATTCTGAATGGGGTGTGGGGGCGTGGTGATTTACTCTCGGATCATGAGAGCGATGGTGATTTTTCTGCACTAAAAGATTCTGGAACAACTACCGACACTGAGACCAGTCTCACCAGTTCTAGGAACTACCCGTACATCTCCGTTTTTGAGGATGACGAAGAGGTTCAGGTGGAGCATCAGGGGCGCACACGCATTCACAGGTCTAGATTGGGGGCCAGAGAGGCCCATTCTACACAGGTTGGAAGCCGAGTAGGCAAGGATCGATCATACCATTTTCGTCGCCAGGTCAGGGATGATGATGATTCTGAAGACGATGTCCGGGGGGCCCTAAAGCCACGCGTGGAGCGCACAACTGGTTACGATGAGGTTGCTATGATTGAGCACCTGCAGCATTTCAAACCACCCAAATTCTCTGGAAAAACATGGGCCAGACGCAGCTGAGAGTTGGCACACGCATATGGAGCGTCTCCTAGAGAGGCTCTGATTACCATCAGAGGATATGGTTTCTTTGGCTACCTTCTACGTACGGGATGCAGCATACAAACTGGTGGGAGGGGATAGCCAAAGTGCGGGTAGCACAGTATGTACAGATGAGGCACCCAGATCCGGGTATGACTTGGGATGAGTTTTTCCATCTGTTCCACGAGATGTGGTTGGGATACGCTATCTGTGACCGCAGGCAGACAGAGTTTGATCAGCTTGTTCAGGGGACAACGATTATTACTGAGTACGAGTAGGAGTTCAGCCAGCTCATTCGCTACGTATCTCAGTATGATTCTATGGACAGCGAGAAAGCGAAGAGGTTTATTTAGGGTCTGCGGCCCAAGATCAAGAGTCATATCATGGCATTCGGAATCACTATTTACCATAAGGCCATTCAGAAGGCTCTTCTGGTCGAGACAAAGGTCCTTGGAGAGAAAGTTACACCTTCCCAACCACAAGGTGGCGAAAACCATCAGGGCAGTACGAAAAGGGACAGTTCAGAGGGTCAGGCAAGCCTTGTCAGGGCAATAGCATGCTCGTCGCTATAGATGTACCAGTTTGTCAACAGTGTGGCAAGCGTCATTGGGGTCAGCTGTGTTGCAGGACAGCAGGTCACTGCCTAAAGTGTAGATCAGCAGACCACTTGATCAATGATTGCCCTGTGATGCTTACACAAGATGTTCGGGTTCAGCCTAAGGTACACCAACGAGGCCAGCCCAATGCTATTCAGGGACGTGGCATTGCACATGGGGGCTTGAAAGCCCTCTAGCAGAGGCCATAGATTACACCGACACCATAGAAGCCCCGTCTGGGATGGGTGTTTCAGGTTGAGCAGGCCGGGATGGCCCAGGAGGGAGCATTAGTAGGTACACTACTTTTGAATAACGTTCCCGTTAATGCACTTTTCGATACTGGCGCATCTATTTCTATCATATCTCAAAAATGCGTATCATCACTACATCTGTCCATCTTTTATCAGTCTGATATACTTATGATTCGAACTGCGGGAACCCAGTGTTTATTTTCCAATGAGTTAGTTCAGGGGTGTGTGTTGACATTGGGTAGCCTTAAGTTTCAGTCTAATTTGTTGATATTGGATACACCCACTTATGACATGATTCTTGGGATGGACTGGCTAGCCAAGAATGATATTTAGATTGATTGTACCAAACGACACATCTCACTTTCTGGAAAGGTTATACCCTTATCTACTTCGAGGGGCGGCTCGACTGTCAAGCGCAGCATAGAGATTTCAGTGATGGAGCAGATTCCAGTGATGAGCGAGGAGGAGTATTTTCAGCTTAACCCCGCTGATACCCGCATGAAGTTGGAGAAGATCCCCAGAGTTTAGTATTTCCCGCAAGTCTTTCCTGAGTTGTTGCCATGCATGCCACCCGAGCAGGAGATCACATTTGAGATTCAGTTAGAGTCGGGATCGACTCTGATTTCCATTCCTTCCTATCGTATGCTGATAGTAGAGTTGACTGAACTGAAGAAACAGCACGAAGAGCTATTGTGTCACCACCCCCTCCGTACACGGCCCGATGGAAGCAGATGCGGGACCGGGAGGGCGGCGGTAACGATCACTTATTCTTATCCAACACAACTAGTACTCTGGGTTATGTCCATAACCAGGGCCCTAATTCCCAGTTACATAACTTAAGCATAACAATTTAAGGTTCCCAGCTAGACCACCTGTTAGTCTAACACTTTTAATTAATTCTACAGATGTCCAAAATTGATCCCTAAAATTTACTGGAAACTAGACTCATAGGGCTACAAGCATATAAACTTTCAGAATTTTCCATCAAGCCAATCAATGTAGTTTCGTCCTCAAAGTCAGCCCATAATTGTAGTTTTTCTGATTTCCGGCAGCATTTCGTTACTTTCTGGAATTTCAGACATTTCAATCACAGACAAATAACTGAGCTCCGCTCAGAGCAGATACTCCGAAAGGAAGTGGCCTCCGGCACGCGTTCCCCGATAAAGTAGACATGCAAACATATAACAACCATAGCAGGCAAACCATAGCCATATATTTACATGACATCATTCTCTAACTTGCGGACTATGCAACATTCAAAATTACAAGCACCAAAATGCGATTGTCTACTCTATATGTACAGTGCAACACTACTACTACTACAGAGCCGACACTTTTATACTTTGCACCTACTGTAATCAGTCAGTCGGTTGAGCAATCACCGACAGTCCAGCCTGACACTGCTGCTGTTGCTGCTGTAGCTACATTTCAAAACATGTGTTAAACCGTCAGTATCTGTACAATGTTCATATTCTGGATAACAATTCTGAACCCAATCTCAATTCTGTATCATCTTGGTCCTCTACCGGGAACTCACCTATCTATTCAATCAATAACAATTCACAGGAGCAACATTAGTACCTTGTAACAAAATATTGTACGGCCCAGAAGAACCTCAATCTGCGGCCCTTGATCCCGATGCTCCTGAAATGGGAGTTGTAAAGGGTGAGTTCCGGGGAGAACTCGGTAAGGGCGGTAAACAGAAGTAAAGGCGTAAAATCTTTGCCTTTGCCTGCAATGACAATGTTAGCGTGACAGTATGCAATATATAGTTTATATATAAATGCTAATGATATGCAATGCACGTTCTTTCTTTCAGACATGATGGCCCCCAGGTAAGTTGTCACCCAACCCCCGGAGCTCTATAGTGACGCGTAGTACTAGCACGGGGTGTACGGTCCCTATTACCATCATCATCAGGTCTACTGTCATAATCACGCTGCACGTGACCCCGGGATCTGGCATACAGTCAGTCAATCATTCATCAGGTGCTATGGAACGGTCACAAACATCGTGCCTCTCAGACCTGGAACATAATCTGTCATCAATCATCGGTAGGTACCGTGGACGTTCATGTATCGCGTGCCTCCCAGACCTGGAATAAAAAGCTGTCATCTTTCATCAGGTTCTACGGAACGGTCACATATCACGTGCCTCCCGAACCGCGCATATCAATCATCGATCGTCTGTCATTCATTGGTTTTACAGTCATAATCATGCTGCACATGACCCCGGGACCTGTAACATCTGTATCGATCGCTGTGCAACCGCAATGCATCATCCTTATCAGAAACCAATCATCCGGAATCAATCATTAGTAGCAGTCATCATTGGGAGTTGTAGTCCCATGACAGTGTACCTGCAAGCCCTTTACCCGTACCTTTGGGGTTTCAACCAACCTATACATATATATGGTAGGAGGGAACCAATAGGCACATATATATATGAAGGTTGAGCCCTTACCTTTAATAATCTGTCGATCAACCTCTGACGCTTAGGCGATCTTTGTCCGCTCTGTCAAATAACATAGTACAATATATACATCAATACTTACTTTTTCTGTAAATCATCACTTGACCAATTCTTAACCGTTAACCTCAACAATTCATTCATAAACAATCTCTGTCGCTATCCATGCTTAAACCAACCATTTACCATTCCATTTCCGACTATACTTAACAATTCAACAAAACTGTACAATTTCATTCAGTCGATAACTAAACCTCTGACACTGATTTTCAACACATCTCAAGCATTAGAGTTACTCAAAATCAGTCTAAGAACACAATCAAACAAACAAAACAATTCATTCTAACTGTTCAGAATTCCATCAATTTCCCAGGAAGCTTTAAACCTTAGCTCATAACTCGGGCTGGAATCAGTCAAAACCTTAAGTATTAATGTTGTTCTAAAACCACCAAGGAACAAAAACCTAGCTTCAATTTCAAATTTTGCCCAATTTTCGGAATTTCTCTCTGATGAACCCTAAAAACACAATTCTTCAATTCAGTCTGATTCAAAGCTGTAAAACATGTTTCTAGCTCTCCATTAACAAGAAAACACGTTTACCTTTTTAATTGAACCAATTTGGAACCCTATTGCTCCAAGTTGATTTTTGCCCAATCTTGGATATTCCTTCAAATTGTTGATTTTGGAGCTTGAATCTTATGCAATCCTTGTTAATTAGCTATTTCTACCATGATTCTACCCTTTCCTTGTGATTTGGTGGCGGAAATCGGACCTAAGGTTGAGAGGTTTAGGGTTTTTAGTGGGAGAGATGAGTGATGGAGCTCCGATGCGTCAATGATGAAGATGAGGCCGGCGGTCTGTTTTAAACTCGTGGTTCCACGGCGCCATCCAGGTGCCATCCCGGTGCCGTCCTTCTTCCATAACTCACCAGGTGGAAGCACACCACTTTCCGCCGCGCTGTCGCCGCGATCACGCCGCGCGCCATGAAGCCTAGCAGACCGTCATCGAGGTGAGCGCCGTGCTGCCGCCATAGACAATGAAACCAGGTAGAACGCCCTTCCGGTGGGCGCCGTGTCATCGCTGCACTGCCGCGGTGAATGTGAGACCAGGCAGAATTCTATTCCGGTGAATGCCGCCATCGCGCCGCGCTTCCGCCGTGAGCCCAGCCCCTAACTTTTCTTTGCAACTTTTCTCCTCCATTGGCCGTGGTGGTTCTAGTGGGGTTCTGTAAGGCTCGGGCCACCCGTTTCCAACCGTTCAACATATATTTCGACCACGACCATTTCCTTAACTATTCCATCAGAGAATCATACCTAAAAATCTCCCGCACGAACCAATAACTGAACTTTCTTTTCACATAAAATCATGACTTTTACTTAACTGAATTTTCTTACCTTTTTTTGGTGAAGCTCCGTCGGTGGCCGTAACATTCTCCCCCTCTTAAGACTCTTGGTCCTCCAAGAGAACCTTCAATCTTTCATATTCTTAGGGTCACGTTCGACCATTTCTCTGTTTTTGTACATCTTTAATCAATAGAGCAATATGTACCTCTGTTCCACTGTAACATATTCTGTTCTTATACTAGCTGATCGATACTCTTGAACCACCATCTATCAAGCGGGAGAGGTAGTTTAACTACCTTCCTGAGCCTTTTCATGGCATCCCGTCCTCTAGGTACATCTTATTGTACATCGAGTCAATTACCGATCTTTCAACAGGGCAATCACAGACAGTACCGAGTCCTTGGACTAAACGGTATCCACTGTCATAATCTGTACAATACTTAACCTTTCCCATTCCTTTGCTGTATTTCTGTATCAGTTTCTTCTTGCTTAACATTGGTGTGAGGCATAAACTTTCTGACCATTGGAATCATCATCTTTCTGAATTTCCATGTATCTCTTCCTCGTCCATGACTGGGATTTGATCTATAATCTGTAGTTCCAGACTGTGCTTGATAACCTCTAAGTTCAGTGGTGTGATAAGTCTTCCAGTTCCACCGGCAAGTACAACGTAATGCTCGGCGCAATCTATCTGCACAAAAGTTTTGTTAACCAGTCCATTCCGAGTATTACATCATACTTAGGTGTGTTCATCACTAATAAATTTGACTGTATCTATTTACCGCCGATAGTTAATATACATCCCTTAGCCATTCCATTCGAACATAGATACTGATCTCCGGCGGTGCGTACCATAAAAACATCTGACAGTCGTAACACAGGTAGTCGTAACAATGTTGCACACTCCTGTGAGACAATCGATATGGATGTACCTGTGTCGAGTAGTGCAAGTGCATAAGTACCGTTCAGTAAAAATTTACCTGCGAGTACACCACGTTGCGCGGTGGTGTCTTGTCGTGCAGTGTCATCATGTTCCATCTGATAAACAGGTCCAGACCTTGTTTGTTTTTGGACAGTTGGTTGTGTCTGTTGCTGTTTTGACAGGTGAGTTCTGGTGCCGCTCTACACTGTACCACGCCCTTGTGGTGCGCTTGATCGTACCGTCGCATCCTGGCCTGGTTTCTACGAGCAGTCTCTGACCCAATGGTCGGTAGACCCATATCGGTGGCATCTGCTAGACTTTTTGTAGCATACATCACCTTTGTGGCGTCTCTGGCAATACTCGCAAAACCACGATTCATCATCAGTAGCTTTTCCTTTTCTTTTGTCGCGTTTGCCTGACTTTCTGTTATCTTTCTGGGATCCAGAACCTCTGTTTACTCCTTGAGTTTGCTTTATAATGGGTTTAACTCCTGTCTCTTCCATCTCAATGATTGTTACTTTCTGTACTGCATCTAGGTATCTGGTAATACTGAATGGTGCCACGTACTTTCTGATGTCACTCCGCAGTTTGCGGATGAATCTCTTTGTTTTATGTTCTTCATTTCCTTCATATTGGGGAACATATCGGACAAGTCGATCAAACTCTCGTTCATATTCTGTGATTTTCATGTCTCCCTGCTCCAAGCTGTCAAACTCTGCCTGGTGGCGATCTTGGGTGGCATAGGCAACCCACTGTTCGTGGAACATCTTACTGAATACCTTCCATGTGACACCAGGGTCTCGTCGTCCTTTCAGGACATACCTGGCCCTTCTTCCATCTGAAATGCGTTTCCACCATCCGTATGCTCGGTCACACAGATTTAATGTGGCCAGCGTAACCATGTCTTGCGAGGGAAAACCGATCCTATCAAGCAGCTTTTCCATTTTCGTGTACCATGTTTCAGCGGTTTCTGGTCCTTTATTGCCTGTAAATCTTGGGGAATTCAAGCGCTATAAGCGCTCCAACATTGTCAGATTTCTTGTACCTATGGTACTCCATGTTCGGGACCTCTAAGCCCTTGGTTCATCTTCAACATCATTCATTATTTGGCGACGACGCTCACCTCATCGTTCACCCATAATCTGTACCTGACTGTGTGCAGATCGGTCAGGAACAACAATTTTAGATCGTATCCTTCATGCTCGGGGGTGCCTTCTTTCATTATCAGTGTCACTTTCAAATCCGGAATCCTCCCCGGCATCGGTGATGAGAGCATTAAACTCCTCGCCATCAATGCCACTATAATCTGTCAAGCCTGTAGAGTCATCAGTTTCAGTTTCTTCTTCACTTTGCTCATAGGTACGATCATCTGTGGTGTCATCCCGCGGTTGTTCCATCGGGGTACCTTGTTCTGCCCTTGGTACAAGGGTGTGAATCACTATTCACAGCTGCCCAAGCACCTGCAAGACATTCTCGGGGACTTGTTCTTGCGGTGGCGGTGGGGGAGCTGTCTGTACTTGCGGAGGAGGATCTACATTTCCTGCCTCCTTTCTTTTACCTCGCTGAGAGCGGGTCTTTACCATTTTCCGTTTCTTGTTTCAGTCCATACAATAACATATGTACAATGGTTAACACACATACTCTAGCAACAGTAGTGTATCCTATGGCTCTGCAGAGTAGATGCAATGTATGATGCATGATGTAAATCTATCACACAGAACAATTCGCATCTAAACAACATACAATAGTACATTAGCAATGCGACAATCATACATAACCTTTCCACTTAATCCCACTTTACCGGGTTCCAATCAATATTTTTACTCAAGTTAAGTATGTCTAGATCAACAGGCCCAAGTTTCATTGCGTGATCCTAGTAGTTCGCATAAGGAAGCGATCATCTTCCCTAGGAGAACTATACGGGATCAACCTAGTGAACCTCAGATCTGTTTGCCCAACATAACTTAACTAAAGTAAAACCATAACCATGCTCTGATACCAATCTGCGGGCCCTGATCCTAATGCTCCTGAAATGGGGAAGAATAAGGGGTGAGTTCGAGGGAGAACTCAGTAAGGGCGGTAAGCAGAAGTAAAGGGGGGAAAATCTTTGCCTTTTCCTACAATGACAATGTCAGCGTGACAGTATGCAATATATAGTTTATATATAAATGCTCTTGATATGCAATACACATTCTTTCTTTCAGTCACGACGGCCCCCGAGTAAGTTGTCACCCAACCCCTAGAGCTCTATAGTGGCGCGTAGTACTAGCGCAGGGCGTACGGTCCTCGTTACCATCGTTATCAGGTCTACTGTCATAATCACACTGCACGTGACCCAGGGACCTGGCATACAGTCTATCAATCATTCATCAGGTGCTATGGAATGGTCACGAACATCGTGCCTCTCAGACTTGGAACATAATCTATCATCAATCATCAGGTTCTATGGAACGGTCACGTATCACGTGCCTCCTGGACCTGGAATATCAATCATCGATCATCTGTCATTCATTGGCTCTACCGTCATAATCACACTACCCATGACCCCAGGACCTGTAACATCTATATCAATCATTGTGCGACCGCAATGCATCATCATCATCCGTAACCAGTCATCCGTAATCAGTCATCAGTAACAGTCATCATTGGGAGCTGTAGTCCCATAACAGTGTACCTGCAAGCCCTTTACCCCTACCTTCGGGGTTTCAACCAACCTATATATATATGGTAGGAGGGAACTAATAGGCACATATATATATATGAAGGTTGAGCCCTTACCTTTAACAATCTGTCAGTCCGTCAATCTGTCGATCTATCAATCAACCTCTGACGCTCAGGCGATCTTTGTCCGCTCTGAACAAACAATGCAGTACAATATATACATCAATACTTACGTTTTTTGTAGATCATCACTTGACCAATTCTTAACCATTAATCTCAACAATTCATTCATAATTAATCTATGTCGCTATCCATGCTTAACTAAACCATTTACCGTTCCATTTCCAACTATACTTAACAATTCAACAAAACTGTACAATTTCATTCAATCGATAACTATACCTCTGACACTAATTTCCAACATATCTCAAGCATAAAAGTTACTCAAAATCACTCTAAGAACACAATCGAACCAACAAAACCATTCATTCTAACTGTTCATAATTCCATCAATTTCTCGGGAAGCTTAAAACCTTAGCTCATAACTCGGGCTGGAATCAGTCAAAACCTCAAGTGTTAATGTTGTTCTAAATCCTCCAAGGAACAACAATATAGCTTCAATTTCAATTTTTGCCCAATTTTCGAAATTTCTCCCTCAAGAACCCTAAACTTCGAATTCACCATTTCAGTCCGATTCAAAGCTGTAAAACATGTTTCTAGCTCTCCATTAAGAAGAAAACATGTTTACCTTTTCAATTGAACCAATTTGGAACTCTATTGCTCCAAGTTGATTTTTTCCCAACCGTGGAAATTCCTTCAAATTGTTGATTTTGGAGCTTAAATCTTGTGGAATTGTTGTTGAATCACTGAATCTTGCACGAATACTTCATATCCATGCGGTTTGGGTACCTAATTCGTGTCTAAGGTTGAGAGGGTTAGGATTTTTAGTGAGAGAGATGAGAGATGGAGCTCAGAATCGCAAATGAGGAAGATGACGGTTGTTGCCCGTTTAAAACCATGGATCCGCGGTACCATCCCGGCGCCGTCCCGACACCATCCTTCCTTCGTAGTGAATATGCCACCTTCCACCTCGATCACAGTGCAGTCCGTGAAAAACCAGGCAGTCCGTCATCACGGCTGGGCTATAACTTTTCCTTTACAATTTGCTCCTCCATGTGCCGCGGTGGTTTCGATTGGATTTCATGAGGCTCGGGCCACCCATTTGCAACCGTTCAATCATACATTTCGACCACGAGCAAACCTTTAAATGTTCCATCGGAAAATCATACCTCAAAGTCTCCCGCACAAACCAATAACTCAACTTTCTTTTAACATAAAATCATGACTTTTAATTCACGAAATTTTTTTACCTTTTCCCGGTGAAGCTCTGTCGGTGGCCGTAACATTCTCCCCCCTTAGGACTCTTGGTCCTCCAAGAGAACCTTCAGTCTATCAGATTCCTGTGGGTAACGTTCGACCATTTCCTTGTGTTCTGTACATCTTAAATCAGTAAGGCAATCTGTATATGTATTTCATCTGTAATACATTCTATTCCCAGAGTAAACCATACATGTGATCTATAACGCATTTGGTTAATTCATCCCTTCTTCCATTCCTGCAACTTTTCAGTTCAATAACTTTATGTAGCTTAGCTTAATCAGTCAACGTATTCCATAAAGATGGAGTACTTATCAATAAATTGATACACTCGAACCACCGTCTGTCAAGCGGGAGAGGTAGTTTAACTAAATTCCTAAGCCTTTTGGTGGCATCCCATCCTCCAGGTACATCTCATTGCACCTCGAATCAATCACCGGTCTTTCAACATAGTAACCACAGACAGTACCGATTCCTAAGACTATTCGGTACCTACTGTCATAACCTGTACATTACTTACCATTTTCTCATATCATTTCCATAACCCTATACTTATTCTTTTTTCTTGATACTGGTGTAGAGCATGAATACTTCCTACCCGATCACCCTATTAATTTACATTATTGTTTCCCTTTTCCAGTCTGTTCATAACCATAACAAAGAAACATTCGATGCTTATTGCACCTCTGTGTGCATAAACCATTATTCACATCATTTCTTAATCACTTTACGATATTGTCCATCTTGGGCCCAGCCCATGCGGATTTTTATTCTACTTGTGGACCATCAACACAATCATCATCAGAATCATTACATAAATCGGATCCAAGGTATCATTCTGAGTTTCCAGATCCTCTGTCAATGTGATGGTGCACATCCTTTCTGTCATAATCCCAGCACTCGCAGGAGATTCTCTGGAACCTGAATCTGCCATTGTGAAGGAAGTTTGCGTGTTGGAAATGCTCCAATCTTGTTAAGCCATTAGCGCTCATGGCGCTCTGTAATCGGGGTGTTTTGGCCCTCAGAACACTTTCTATACCTTTATCAATCATAATTCCATTTTGGCAGCGTCGCTCAATTCATCGCTTGCCACAGTTTTGTAATCAATTTTACTGATCAGTCAGAACATTATCTTTCATTTGTTCTTTCTACACTCGGGGGTGCCTTCTTTCATTGTCTGTATCATTATCAGTGTCATTTTTTGCATCAATGTTACCACCACCCCCGCGCCGAACCCACATGCCGATCGAGCGAGTGGCGGGAACTGGCGACTTGCCTAACCTTACTTAACTGACCTAACGCAGGTCATCTCAGTAATAAGACATATGAACCACATACATCTTGTAATAACTTAGCACAGCGAAAAGTACACAATAGCTATTACGCTTTCTAGAATATACATGCATGCGACATTTACAACTGTAGAGCTCGATCTAACATGATGGAATACCAAGTAGTCCAACAGGGTTGAGTCTACCCGACTCCTGCTCTCACTGCTGCTGCTACTAAACACAACTGAGAAGAAAACATCATTAGTAACACTTAAATCACAAACACATATATCTAATATCCGCCACAACCTGGCTACCAGCCAAACTACAACATAAACAGCTACTGCTTAAGTAAACACAAGTACCTTCCAGGTACAACAACACCAACTACAACACGGAGCTACTCCGCAACCA
>JBBYHH010360644.1:0-12041 GCA_038382905.1 Daphne laureola | reverse complement strand
GATTAATGAAAGGGAACCTTAAACAACTTGATAATCACCAATGATTCAAGCTTACCTTATGAATTTAGGAAGGAATTAATGAATAAAATTGGACATAAACTCCCTCCTAATTTCGGATTCTAGAGGAAGATAAGAGAAGAGATCATTTCCATGATTTAACTATAACAACTTAACTAATTAACCAAGGAGCATCCTTACCTTGATTAATCTTAGGCCTTGGAAGCTTGAAGATTGAAGAACTTGAAGAAACCATGAAGAAAGCAAGCAACAGAATCGGCTGGCCATAGGAGCAGGTAAGTCACGTTTTTTTATTTTCTTTTGTTTTGCTTTCTTTTATCTTCCAATACTACTACTACTACTACTACTTATCTAATTTCCTTTAATCAGATAAATAAGTAGATAATCCTAAACCTTATCCCTCCATCTCAATTCCTATCCATTTGATTAGATTTCACCAAGATTTCCACCTTTGATCTATCAACATATGTATTACCTTAACCAAAAATTCTTCCATAAATATTCTTTCTCTTTTCCATTTAAATCAATTCTTATAAAATCCAACCATACTCACTTAAGCCCATTTGGGCCCAAATAAATGCCCATGAATTTTGGCCAGCCCATTAATTTCGCCCCATATGTGATTTTTATCCAATTTTCCAAAGTGACCATTTTGCCATCCGAACCCCATTTTTGGCAAAATGATCCAGAAACGTTCGAAATTACTAAAATTCCATGGAATGTGCTTCAAATAAATTCTTGGGTCATGAGAATTATCAAAAACGCATCCTTTCTTAAAAAATGATCAATTTACCCTTCCGAGGTAAATTTTGGTAAAATGGCCCGATAGTCATATTTTAATTTCCTGATATGAAATAGATCAGAGATAAACCTTAAATCACTTCATGAGACTAAGAAAACATCAGAAAACATGCCCTGCACACTTGAACATAAAGTCCCGGTAATTACAGATTTTGCCCGCCGGCAATTTTCTCAGATTTCCACCATTTTTCTGTTGGTGACTGTAACATTCTCCCCCCTTAGGACTCTTGGTCCTCCAAGAGTATCCTTAACTCCAGAATCAAATATTCATCAATCATCCTTATGGAAACTTGTACCGCACGTTATGCGAAATCAACAATTTCCCAAATTCTTTCTGAGAAATTGACCATTGACCAAACTTCAGGCCAATTCCCGTCCATAGAGTAGTTGTTAACGCTTTGTCCCGTTGATGTTTGGTGTCCTAGACTAACCACCTTTATGCGGTTAAAACCAAATTTACATAAGTTCTTTTTGAACTCTCTCATACCTTTTATTCTTAATTTCAGAACCATATCGTTCCTAGCACGGATCATATTCCCCACGGGTTTTAAACCCGAGCAGTCGTCGGAATAACCCACCATTGTCATACAGAGCAGAGCAGAATCAGATGAATTAGATTAGATCAGAACAAATCAGAACATAACTGATCGGAACTGAACAGAGATTTGATGCAAACAAACACCTGTAAGGTGTATCGCGGAACAACAGGTTGGTGTGAAACTAAACAGACGATCATGGTCTAATTCCACATCAGAGATAATCAAAACATAATCAGCAAATGATTACGTATTGCAGATACCTTCCAAAGGTCATCCCAGAACGTGCTATACAATATGTATCATTATCAAACTGAATGGAGTTCAAACTCCCATAAAATTCCAGAAGGTGGATTTTTACCCTAAGATACTATGTATCTTCAGACTTCAGATCTCAAATTATCAGAGTACTGACCACCTATATTAACAATCCACTGTCCCATTCCATGTCAATCCTTAAATTCCGTTTGAACCGACAGAACACCGAACAGATTCTCTGATCAAATACATTCCAGAATACCTTGTTGGTGTTTCACTAAACATAACTATTTCAGAATAAAGTTTTGGGCACATTAGTCACAAAATAGAATTCCAGTGTGGAAAGTCGTAACTTATTCCTGAATCG
Source organism: Daphne laureola (assembly GCA_038382905.1). Lineage (NCBI taxonomy): Eukaryota > Viridiplantae > Streptophyta > Magnoliopsida > Malvales > Thymelaeaceae > Daphne > Daphne laureola. The sequence goes on along the minus strand of JBBYHH010360644.1, from coordinate 10,061 downwards.
AACACACTTATGTGTCGATACAATACGGAGTGAAGTTACCGTAGAATACTTTAAAACTACTTCCTTAGTAGTGGTCCATAATTTCCAGAAGAAGAACGTTCGTTCTTCAATGCAGAGTTAACCCGAAGGTTATTCCAAAAAATCACATCTTCCTAAAGGCAAGCCGTGCAATTTTATTTTTTAAATTATCTACCCAGACATTCGTATTTACGAATTTCAAATTGAATGGGGGTAAACAAATCCACTTTATAGCTTCCAGATTCATTGGTAATGAAATTTCTTACTAGAAAGTGACCCTCGTTCTCCCACTTTATGAGCAAGTCACAACTTTATTAGGGTAATTCCCTATTCAGAAAATCATACAGAACAATTTAGTTTTTTCCAAGTAAAACTATTTCTTAGCAGACCTCCTGTCGGTCTAACATTTTTAATAAATTCCTCAGATGTCTAAATCTTGTTCTATAATTTTTTTGTTAACCTAGACACATAGGGCTATCCACATAAACATATTCAGCTCAAACTATCTGGCCAAATGGTACAATTTATTCATACAATTTTGTCCATAAATGCAGATTTCCTGAAAAATAGTATTTCATGCTTATTTTCCATGTAATTGTGCAACCATCCTTACTACCGAGCTAAAATATGAAAATAACTGGTAGGTAAATCCTAATATTTCGTACACCTAGTGTGCTCACTGATACAGAATTACTACGCTGATACTTATCGTACTATATTATTCTGATGGTAGTACCTTCTGCCAACTCATTTTCTAACTCTTCATACTCGAACCACCGTCTGTTAGGCAGGAGTGGTAGTTTAAACTACGATACAGAGCCTAAGTGGCGTCCCGTCCTCCGGACGGATCTTGTTCCACCCTGAGTAAATTGACGATATTTCTACTCAGAAACCACAGACAGTACCAAGTCCTAGGACTACTGGTACTCGTTGACGTATATTGAACTAATATTGGACACTTCATTGATCCTTTTCCGTAACCTTATACATCACATCAAAACATCATAAAATTGTCGAAACATTCATTTACGAAGGTTTGGTCCATTTTGAACACCATGCCTTATGGTGCTTCGATCCTCATTCGAACAGCAGTCTTCCAGCAAAACCAGTTGTCAGTAAAATATTTATAGAAAATTTCAGAGGTGTTCAATTTTAGTTTTGTAAATTTTTCCTTAAACTATACACATGAGGATACAACGTCATAAAATTTCAGAATTTTTTGCATTCCCAATTGGTACAGTTTATTCGGCCAAGATTGGTCAAAATCTGTTATTTTTCCTGAAAACAACTTTGTGTCTAGTCTTTGGTTCCATTCATTTCCTTCCATAGACCTTCAAATGCAGTGGGGTTCTACCCCTATTCCTTATTACAAAGTGTGAGTGTTCCTCACTAAATCATTGCATTGATTTGCTTGTATCATTATTGTAGTTGTTTTTGTATCCTTGCGTGCATATATTTGCTCCCTGATTGGTTGCGGTAGAATGTGTTGAACTTTCTTGTTATCATCTTCCATGATAGAGAACATTTTGGTACTGAATATTTCCTTATAGAGATCTTGGGCAGCGTCCTTGATGCGATTCCCAATGACTCAAAGTTAGGATTATACTTTATTTTTCACCTGCTTGTGAAAATTCCTGACACCCTTGTGTCACTCGCTATCTTCATTTCAGAGTCGTATAGTTCGGCATTCAAAAATTTCACTCATATTTCCAATATACGATTGTCTTAACCTTTACTTACTGAAGACATAGTGTACAGATCCAATCTACGCCTAGTCTCACTCCTAATTTTGCTTGTACGTACTCCTAACTGAGATGATCAAACTTGAGATATCGGCGATCCCGGATAACATGTCATATTTTATCGTTCATGAAATACGTGGAAGAACTTCTTCCGTCTTAGACCGAGGTCTCACCATTCCCAAGGACCAGAGGTTAGAATTACTATCAGGTCCCTAATACTGATTCCAGCTGTAGCAAAATTTCCTGCTTTCCTGCAGACCACTTGGCACTCCAACATTTGTAGTAAATTTTACCGATCTCCAAATCGCAATCAGAAAGTTTTGTAGTAAACTAGACACCTAGGCCTACAATCACAAAACATTTCAAAAATTTTCACTAAGCCAAATGGTACAGTTTATTCGGTCAAGATGACAAAAAAAAATGTAATTTCAGAAAACTGTTTTGTTTGTACTTACACTTCAAAGTTCACAACTTGTATACTCCAAATCATTCCGAATGAACTTAAACCGATAGTTTCCAGAACTAATGAACGTGGCAGTACACGTATTTGAATGTGCCAACTCTGTGGCCATATTCTCAAATCCATCATCGAAATTATTCTGGACCGGCGGATCGACGTGTGTCCGCGGGTCACTCTTATCCTTTCTTTGTTCAGACAATGTTCGGGAATGAACGTGTCTTCGCGAGCATACTTATCAGATTCGCCAGAACTTGCAGATCGAATAATTACGGCTATAATTGCCTCGTATTCCATTGTTCTAAAGGTGTAAGACTCGTTTCCGACGAGTACTCACCATATTCAGAATTTCCATTCGAAAAGAGCACGACATGACGATTTGATCTTTACTAAAGCATGTAGCAGTATTCATATTGGCTCTTTAGTGCAGATGCAATGTATGATTTATGTAGAAAATGCGGAATCAAAATTCCAGAAAGACTTTCTGTTTACTTAATTCCAAATTCAGACGTCCAATTCCTTATAGACAAGTCTGACGCGATTTTCGTTTTACCAAAAACCTTAGTTTATGTTAAATATGTTCAAACTAACCAACCTTAATTCTACCTATTGTTCTTAGATAATTTTTAGTAAAAGGTAGCTAAGTTTTTAGTTAAAATTACCCAGAATGACCAGCAGAATCACGGTTGGCTTGTCTAACCATACCTAACACTAACCTAGGCTCCAATACCAATCTGGCACCACCAGCACTCTCGACGGCGCGGCGGAAGCGTGTGGAATCGGTGTCGCGAGGCGGAGATGAAGACAGAGCGGAATCCTTATTTTCAAACCCAAAACGCGGCCAAATAAAAACCTTTTCGACTTTGAGTTCACCATTGAAATCGTGGGCCCGTAATTCTACCCTTAAAAAAAATTCGTGTCCATACTGATTCATCTTCTAACGTGTTATTCAAGTTTAAGGCGTTCTAATACTTAAGCCTAAACCTGCACCTGAAAACACATTAGCGTTATACGGAAAATCGTGTTGTAATAATGCATAATTATTAAAGACATTCAGATCATATTGAATGCTTCTAACTACTGATACATGCTACATCTACAGAGCCGGACTATACCAATAGGGAATGTACTGAAACTCACGTGATCGGGTCATCCCGACCCCAATGATCACGACAAGTTACTACTACTGCTGCTATCCATAAAACAGCAAAGATCAATCGTTAGTAAAATCAGAGACATGCTCAAAGATAATAAGATTAATAAGAACGGAACCTATCGAGACTATCCCCGTACCTGAATCAGAACTTAACACTCAGGAGCTATGTACCTCAAGTACAGAAAATACAAATTGACCTGCAGAACTTTTTTGCGGGTCCCAGAACGGAAGCTCCTGAAAATGTTATATGTAAATGGATGAGTCCTCGAAAGGTACTCAGTAAGGGCGGGGGTACAGACTAGTGGTCAAATAACGCGGAACCTGCAGAAAATGTTAGTACACAGTTTATATATACGGATGGTCCCGAAGGACAAGTCTAGACTGAAGTCCAGACCAACAGACAACAGATACGACAGCGCCCGGTGGTCGTCACTAGTCTCGGGACAACAGACAGTACCTAGGGGCCGACGCCCATCTCAGGACACCAATAACGGATGATGCATGGTACCAACGAAGGGGTGTACATCCCCACAAATAACTGTCGTAAATTTCGGAGTCTAACCATGCCTGGTCAGACAATAGCAGGTCATATCAGGTGCCAGAAAGTCCAGAAATCTAAAAAATCCAGAACCTGCATACCACTAAACTTTATCACGTGACTAGTCAAGGGCCCCACCACCGGCCCAGGACTCGCCTCAACTAGCCTAATATACACAATGATATGCCAGAATGTATATTAAGAAACTTAAACCCTTACCTCAAATTATCGGATAATCTACTCAAGCCATCGCAGCAACTATCCAGCAAAAAATCCCAGAAACACAGAACAGAAGAATCGTAGTTACTTAACTAGAATTCTTGACTTATCGTAATTTATTCTAATTACCACTAATAGTCCAGACTTTATTTGAAAGTTCACTTTTATCCAGAAGTTCCAGAAATTGACTAACTTATTCAAAGTTGCCAATTTTCACCTTTAAACTTAAATGAGCTTAACTAAAATTATTTGTCACTTAAACAAATAAATACTTCTAACTTAATCAAGATTCCCTTTTTTGGTAACAAAATCTCAGAAGGTGACAAATTTTCCCATAAACCTTACTTTAGCTCATTTAATTCCAAGATTCATTTCATACTACCAAAATACTCAACATAACTTCTTTAATTCCATTTAATCACCAAAATGCACATACACATCCAACTTTTTCTAGAATATGCAGATTGGCACAAAATTTCACAGAATTGACAAAATTACTGAAAGTTCACAACTTTCATCACAAATGATAAATTTTCCAACCCAACTTCCATAATTACACAAAATACATGAACTTTTCACAAGATGTGAAATTTGACCCCAAAACTTCAGAAAGTGAGAAAACTCCATTTGTTTGTCCACTTTTCAATTCTTTTCCAAATAAACATGAAATTTACCAAGGTTTCACAATTAAATTTGGCCAGCACCTCATACTTTCGGCCAACATGCAAATTTGCCCAAAACTTTTCCAAATTGATTCCTTTTAATTTCTAACTTCATTTACTTAACCAATTTACTAATTAAAATCATAAAATGACACTTTTTCACCAAAACTTACTCAAAGTTTCGGTTTTGGGCCAAATTTTTGGCCCACTTCCATTCTAGCCCCAAACTTATCTCAAAGTGTCACTTTAGCCCTTAATCTTTCTTTTCTTCACCAAATCATCATTTAATCCAATTATCCAACACTTTATCAACAAAACTCCATAATAACCAAAACATCACCATAGTTTTGGTTTTCAACAAATTTTTACCCCAACAATTTTTCTCAATTTATAATAATACTTTCATGATTAATCCTCCAATTAATCAACAAATCCACAACTTTTATCCAACAACCAATATTAACCAAAATTTTATCAAAACTCAACCTCACTTTCGGTCCCAACATAAATTATTTCCATATTCATTTTCCAATTATCCATCAATTTTGTTTCATCACAAACAACATTCTAACACTATTTCTTCATCATAAACTCAACAACATCAACACCAAATTTATCCTCATAATTTCGGCCTCACGCTAAAACCACCCATCCATCATGCTTTTCATACTAAACCAAACACAAAACATGTTCATCATACTCCCAAAAACTCATCACAACATGCTTTCAACATATAATAAAGAACATGGTTTTTTCATCAACCATAAACCATGAATATTTTGAAATGAAGCAAGGATATCTTCCCATAATCTTAATCACTTGCTTACCTTGGAGAGATTGAGAGATGAGTTGAAGGAAACTTACAAGAATTTGCTCCAAATTTTTGGCTTCAACATGAGAAGAGAAGAGAATTACTTTCCATTCTTTAACCTTAATACTTAACTAATTAACCAAGGAAATCCTTACCTTGATTAATCATTTGATGATCCTTGAACCTTAGAAGATTAATGATGAAGAAGACTTGAAGAACTCCATGAAGAAAGGGAGCAACTTTCGGCTGGACAAGAGGGAGGTGAGCTCTATGTTTTTATTTCTTTTGTTTCTTTTCCTTTCCTTTCTACTACTTAACTTATTTATCATACTACCAAATGATTTAAATAAATCAAATAGGTAGATAATCCTTTCATTTATCCTCTTCCATCTCAATTCTAGCCCTTGGATGAGATTCTCATCAAGATTTCATCCCTTGATGTAGTGACACATAGTTAACCAAGAAAGTTTCCATAATCATTTGCTTTCTTTTTCTTATTCCTTTTTAATTTCTTTTACTTACTACACACTTCACGATTTAAGCCCAACAATTTGGTGTATCCTTGGCCCAAAACCTCCGGCCCACACTCATTTGCCCAACATGTGATTTTCTGTCAACTTTTCTGAAATGACCATTTTACCCTCCGAAACCCATTTTTGGCAAAATGATCCGGGTTTCAAAAACATTCCAAATTGTTGAAATCCCGTAAAATGCACTTCAAATAAATTCTCGGGTCATGAGAACTATTAAAAAGGCATCCTTTCTTCCAAAATGACCAATTTACCTTTCCTAGGTAAATTTTGGCAAAATAGCTCAATACTCATGTTTTAATCTTCTAATGTGAAATAACTCAGAGATAAACCTTAACATACTTCCCGGGACTCAGGAAACATCAAAAAACGTGTCCCGCACGCTTGAACACAAAGTTGCGGTAGTTACAGATTTTGCCCGCCGGCGATTTTCTCTGATTACCACCATTTTTCCGGTGGTGACTGTAACATTTTGCCCCCCTTAGGACCCTTGGTCCTCCAAGAGTATCCTTAACTCCAGAATTGAATATTTACCAACATCCTTATCGAAACTTGTATCGCAAGTTACGCAGAGTCGACAATTTCCCGAATTTCCTTCCGAGGAATTGACCGTTGACCAATCTTCAGGTCAATTCCCAACTACAAAGTAGTTATTACTACTTCATCTCGTTGACCTTCGATGTCCCAGATTAACCACCTTTGTACGGTTAGCACTAAATTTACGTAAGTTCTTTTCGAACTTACTCATACATCTTATTCTTAATTTCAGAACCATATCATTCCCAGCATGGATCATATTCCTTGGGTGTTTCAAACCCGAACTGTCATTGGTGTAACTGACTATTGTCATACAGAGCAGAGCAGACTCAGATGAATTAGACTAGATCGGAACAAGTTAGAACAAAACTGATCGGAACTGAGCAGAGAATCAAATCATTTTGATGCAACAGAACACCCTTAAGGTGCATCCCAAAACACCAGATTGGTGTGAAACTGAACGGGTGATCAAGGTCTAATTTCATACGATAGTTAATCAAAATGTAATCACCAAATGATTACGTATTGCAGATACCTTCCAAAGGGGATCCCAGAACATGCTATACGATATGGATCATTACCAAACAGAATGGAGTTCCAGACTCTCACAAACTTCCAGAAGATGGATTTTACCTTAAGATATCATGTATCTTCAGACTTCAGATATCAGACTATCAAAGTATTGACCACCTATATTGACAATCCACTATCCCGTGGCATGTCAATCCTTAAATTCCCTTTAAACCGACAGAACGCCGAAAAACTTCTCTTATCGAACATATTCCAGAATACCTTGTTGGTGTTTCACTGAACAAAACAATTTTAGAACAAATTTTTAGGCACATTAGCCACAAAACAGAATTCTGGGGTGGAATGTCGTAACTTATTCCTGAATTGAACACACTTATGTGTCGATACAATACAGAGTGAAGTTACCGTAGCATACTTCAAAACTACTTCCTTAGTAGCGGTCCATAATTTCCAAAAGAAGAAAGTTTATTCTTCAATGCAGAGTTAACCTGAAGGTTATTCCCAAACAGTTCATCCTCTAAAAGGTGAGCTGTGCAATTTTTACTTTTTAATTGTCTAGCCTGATATTCGTATTCACGAATTCAAATCGAAAGGGGGAAAACAAATCCACTTTATAACTTTCAGATTCCTTGGTAACGAAATTTCTTACCAGATAGTGACCCTCAGTTTTCCCATTTCATGAGCAGTCACAACTTTATTAGGGTAATTCCCCATTCAGAACTCATACAGAACAATTTAGTTTTACCAAGTAAAACTATTTCTTAGCAGACCTCTGTCAGTCTAACATTTTTAATAAATTCCTCATATGTCCAAATCATATTCTGTAAATTTTGTTTCAAACTATACACATAGGGATATCGACACAAGTTTGGCCATAAATGCAGATTTCCTAGAAAACACCACTTCATCCTTATTTTCCATGTAATTGTGCAACCATCCTTACTATCGAACCAAAATCCACAGATTAGGGTACATAACTGGTAGGTATATCCCACAATTTGGCACACCGGGTCTTCCCACTGATACAAAATTACTAAACTGATACTCATCGTACTATACTATTCTGATGGTAGTACTTTGTGCCAACTCACTTTCAAAATCTTCATACTCGAACCACCGTCTGTTAGGTAGGAGTGGTAGTTTAAACTACCATATAGAGCCTAAGCGGCGTCCCGTCCTTTGGGCGCATCTTGTTGCACCCCGAGTAAGTCACCGATATTTCTACTCAGCAACCACAGACAGTACCGAGTCCTAGGACTACTGGTACTCGTTGACATATACTGAACTAATATTGGACACTTGATTGATCCTTTTCCGTACCCTTATGCATCCATGATAACATAATAATATTTTCGGAACGTTCATTTACAAAGGTTTGGTCCATTCTGAACACCATGCCTTATGGTGCTTCAATTCTCATTCCAGCAACAGTTTTCCAGCAAAACCAGCTGTCAGTCAAATATTTCTAGAAAATTTCATAGGTGTCCAAATTTAGTTTTGTAAACTTTTCCTTAATTTTTGGCTACAACTCCATAAATGTTCATAATTTTTGGCTGCCCCATTTGGTACAGTTTATTCGGCCAAGAATGGTCAAAATCTGTCATTTTCCCTGAAGACAGCTTTGTGTCTAGTCTTTGGCTCCATTCATTTCCTTCCATATACCTTCAGATGGAGTGGGGGTTCTACCCCTATTCCCTATTGCAGAGTGTAAGTGTTCCTTACCAAATTGTTGCATTGATTTGCATGTATCGTCATTGTAGTTATTTCTGCACCCTCGCGTACATATACTTGCTCCCCGATGGGTTACGGTAGAATGTGTTGAACTTGCTTGTTATCATCTTCCCTGATAGGGAACATTTTGGTACTGAATATTTCCTTATAGAGATCCTAGACAGCATCTCTGATGCGATTCCCAATGACACAAAGTTAGGACTATACTTTATTTTTCACATACTTGTGAAAATTCCTGACACCTTTATGTCACTCGTTATCTTCATTTCAAAGTCGCATAGATCGGAATTCAAGAATTTCACTCATAGTTCCATTATACGAGTGTCTTAACCTTTACTTATAGAAGATATAGTGCGCATATCCTCTGTACGCCTAGTCTCACTCCTAATTTTGGTTGTACTCCTAACTCAAATTATCGAACTTGACTCATCGACGATCCCGGATAACATGTTAGATTTTATCATTCATGAAATACGTGGAAGAATTTCTTCCGCCTCAAACCGGGGTCTCACCATTCCTATCGATCAGGCCATACTTTTCCCGAACCAGTCATCCTCATTGAATGAATTATACGCTCGGTTGTGAAGGTTGAAGGTGGCTATTGATAACTTTTCCTCGGATGGGAGGTCCAGCCTCACCAGTAAACGGTCCATATTATCAAGCCAGAACTTAGCCACCATCTTCTTAGCGGGTTCTGTATAGAATGGTCGAATCTAACCTCTGACCGTTCCCTCTGGGCATGATGGTGTGGCTGGAAGGGTACCAAATATTTTATAACGTACAACATTAGTGTGGGTTAAAACCATTATCAGATCCCCAATACTGATTTCATCTATAGCAGAATTTCCTGCTTTCCAGCATACCACTTCTCACTCCAACATTTTTAGTAAATTCAATTGATATCCAAATCACAATCCGAATTTTTTTTGATAAACTAGACATACAGGGCTACAACCAAAAAAATTTCAGGATGTTTCTGTCGATCCAAATGGTACATTTTAATCGGCCAAGATGACCCAAAAAACTGTATTTTCAAAAAACTGATTTCTTTGTACTTGCACTTCAAAATTCACAACTTGTATACTCCACATTATTCCGAACAAACTTAGACCGATAGTTCTTAGAACTA
>JBBYHH010360534.1:0-12042 GCA_038382905.1 Daphne laureola | reverse complement strand
TTTACGTCACCTGAAGCAATTGCTCTCTTTTTGAGTTATCATCCATTTCCATCTCTGGCAAGAGCTATGATGATAACATGACTGGAAGTACTCTAAACGAAGAGCCAATCAATACAGATTAAAATCTTTCAGGTGAATACAATCAACGTAAGACTGAAAAGATGAGCAAAATAGCAGGCTGACTCATTTATCGAGTTACATACCTTTCAGCATTTGAGAGCACCTTGCTCCTTCCACCTCCACCAGCTTGAGTGCAAGTCTCCTTGAACTTCACCTCCTCGAAGAGTCATTTGCTCTAACTAATCTAGTCGCCACTGAAGCGGCACAGATTAGAGAATAAGGGACACAATTCGACCCCGGAACTTTGGTCGTTGTCAGTCCAGAAGCAACGTACGTAATTACATCATCCATAAGCAAATGGCACGCGAAGCAAGGCTCGTCAATTGAAATATATCCAGTAAGATCAGTTGATTAAGCCGTGTATTGGTGTAGGGAAAGGTTTGTGATCTTCCACATGGTGGAGGCTATCTATTTCCGAAAAAACCATGCATTATGAGGAAAATGAAAAGGAGATGGGAAGAAAAAATCCAGGAAAATTAAGAAGATGGATCCAAGAAAAACAAAAAGAAAAAAAGAGATCGAAATAACGTAAGAAGCCACTCAAACATTAAGGAAAGACAAAATCTGAGAAGACAATGCATCCAAAAAGCTTGGAACAGAAGAAATCGAAGAAAAAAAAAGCACTGCATGCTGTGACACTAGTAGCATATATTATGTGAGGCTAGGCATGAACCAAGTAGGAATACAAATTGTATCACTCCTTCTCCTAGGAAACCAATTGTAAGGCATGAAGATCCTGAATGTGTTGTTCTCCAGATTGAAACATCGAATGTCTTGATCTAAATCATACTCCAAGAAATAGACGCAGTTGGCTGTAAAACTAGTGTTGGTGGAGACGTCAATGGCTATGCTGTTCCCAATGCCCACAAATAAGGCATACCCCTCTCTTATACTTGTAACTTTTTCCCAGCAATATCCGTCGTCATCGTCGATTGGATTAATGTACTTGAAGACGCTTACCTCTACTATTACCTCCAAATTGCAAGGACTACAAGACCCCACCACCATCAACAAGTCACCATCACATTCAACCAGCTGTTGGAACCGTTCGTAAAGTATGTCATTAGTATAAGGTAACAAAGCCGTCAGCCAGTGATATGGTCTGTCTGAACTGATATCTATGATGAAAAGACCACTACGTCTAAACTTATTAACGGCATAGATGTTGCCTTTATGGTAGAACATTTGGGAGACGGTTGAGATCCTACTATTGCCAAGTCCAACTATCTCTATCTCGGTCCAGTGTTTATCTTGTGACCTCCATTGATAAAATGAATCATCTTTAAAGTATGCTACTACTGTGATTTCATCAGCAGACTGATGATGAGGGAGGATCACACCCACTACCAGGATGGACTTGGGGTTTTTCGGTAGTGAGATTCTCTGTCCGGTGATAGGATTTAGCAGCAAAGCGGCCTTGTACCGCCTAAGGAGAAGCCACCTTTTAGAAGACCCGCAGATCACAGGGTGATACTCTCTGGATGACTCACGGACTCCGAAGACCTCCAATTTGTATAAGATCTTCTAGTGGGAAAGCTTTGGATTCTTGCGACCACAGGGTGATACTCTCTGGATGAGCCATGGGACCTGCTGGAGGCGGAACAAGCGGCTCTGCGTTGCAGTGGAAGCCATCAATCTCCAGACCTTGCACACGGCGGCGAAGCGTAAAAACTCGACGTAATCCAGCTTTTGGAGGATGTGAAGCTGGATTTTAAATGGGAGTTGCGATATACGGTCGGTTCCGGCAGGATACATCCCCATGGATGCCATCTCCATCGTTCCGTCTTCTTTTCTCCTTTTCTCTTTCGATGGTGCGTATGGAGTGTATGGAGAGGGAGAAAATTGACAAGTATAACATTTTTTTATTCATTTTCATTTAGGCCACTAAGACACAAAGAGTAACAGTTGACATAATTGTAACACGGTTGAACAGTTGGGCTCGTTAAGCAACATACATAGCAGTAGAAGGGTTGTTTAGGGGGTTTTATAAAAAATAAGGGGCACGGGGTTTTTTCAAAACATTTTAAAACGTTCAAGGACATTACTTTAACTTCGGAAAACAGAAGAAGAATAAGTTTTTGCGGTTTGCTAGGTCACTGATGAAATTGTCTTTTAATGTTTTAGCCCCCGTAGTTTTAGAAGTACAATTACAAACACTTTTAGTAAGAGAAATTAGTAGGATGTATATGTAATATAGTAAATCCTATGTACCTAACCGTCTAAATATTAAAAAAGGAAGGACTATTGCTAGGTTCACCCCTGTACTGTTGTAGGAACAGTGAATTTGATCTAATTGATTAGTGTATATATATAATTGGTCTGTGCGAGACTTCTATAGAACCTCCCTTTTTAACCAAAATCTAGAACCGTAAGGTTTCACATGATAATATAATTTCAAAAAGTATTGTAGTAAGACTCCTCTTGCCAACCTTAAAAACAGGAAAATTTAATCCATACAGGTCAGATGTATTATTAATGTCACATTGCTGATAGTTAGCCCCCATAGGGACTGGACTAGCTGTATTATACCAATGCACAAAGTTTCTGGCTCTAGGCAGCAAATGGCAACTAAAATACAAATCACAACTACAAATATATGTACGATATACAGCATCTTATAGAACAATACAACGCCGTGCGTATTCTATGGGAAGCCAGGGATCAGTGAAGTTAGTTGTCCTCAGCGGCTTCTTCACAGTCCTGTCCCCCCTTCCAACTGCATTTCACATACACCACCAAACCTATTTATGACCCAAAAGAAACCAACAAATCTATTCTACTACCATTAACCACCAACCTTCCTATCTTCCCAACTTCTTCCTCCCCTTTCCTACTCTATGCCTCCACTTGCTCAAAGGCTCGTCATCGCCAATCTCATCGTCATTCTCATCATGCCTGGAGGGGACAGGTAACTCACCTTTTGAGTTATCTGCCGTTGATGGTTTGCTCGTATGATCATCACCTTCTACATTTTCTTCAGCTTCTGATTCTGTTCTCTCTAAATCTTCCACTTCCATGGCTTCCTTTCCCTCTTCGTCAGTCCCCTCGTGATCTTCCTGGGACGACTCTGCATCTATGTCTGGTTGATCATTAGGATCTGACTTCACTTCAGATTCATGACCTACCTCTGAGCTCTCCTTTTCCGTTGTATCTTCTGACTCTCCATCCCCATCCCCATTTGCATCAGGTTCTTTTCTTTCTGATAGGCTCTCAGATTTTGTTTCATCATCTTCTCCATGAGAAGCATCTAGGAAAAGAACAACCATGTCAGAGTAGTCATGGAAAGGCCTACCAATATCAATTACTATCAGATAAATATCTGTAAGGATTTCAACAAAACCCAAAAAGACTTGGACAGTACAGCAATAATTAGTTTAACCTGCCACTTCAACCGTCAATATTCGTCAATTCCGCTTGAAACTAATTTACTGCTATTGCACAGATAGACCAAGAATTTCACATAGCTTCTATGGCCATCTTAAGGAAATACCTGAGTCTGTCTCATGAAATTCACGTCCAGCCTTGGATTTTATTTTTGGTACATCAACCTTCTCCTCTGGTTCAGTAAAATCATCTTTTGCTACAATTACCTGAGCACGCTTTAAATTTTTCTTTGGGGTTCTTTTCCCTTTAACTCTGCAAGTCAAGTTCACTAAGTTACTACAATTGTTATCCAAATAATGACTAACAAAGGCCAAATTTGAACTATTTTACTCACATTTTAACTATGTTTTTATTCTGGTTTGAGGCACCAGAACCCTTTATTTGCTTGCGAGACCTGGGAGCAAGAACAACAAGACAACACAACAATGACAAAATCAAACACTTCAACAATAGATCTGTCCTACTTGAGAATGATAGACTTCAAGGAGCATTTAACAGGAAATGCTTACACTTGCTTATTGAAGGGCCGCCTCTGAGAACTTGATTTCTATTAATGTTACATCAAGAAACAAGGAATCAGAATTCAGTTGGCTACTGTTTCACAAAATGAACATAAAATCTAGAAAAAAGAAATAGCACCACCTTGTCAGACTTCTGACCACTGTCAACAACCTCCCAGCGCTCTTTCTCCATATTAAGGACTTCCACATCTCCATCTTCATACAAGACCTAGGATAGGACATGAAAACGGTTGGCCAGAGAATTGCCAGAAGTACATCACAAACACCCTAAGTATTCTAGTTCATTGCACAAGCATCTGTATGCCTGGCCAAGATTCACAGGAAAAGTAAACCTACCACATGCTTCCTTTTTATGGGGTCGTACGACTTAACTGTGCCTTCATAGAACCTGTATTTACAGCAATAAAATGCATCAAGACACAATCTTTATAATGATCTCACACAGACACACTTAGCTGGGAAACAATTTAATAAACTACAACCTTTAATCAACATTGTCATTCTACTTGTACCATTAATGCCCTCTATCTTTGAGATATGAGAAGCTCATGAAATGAATCGCCATGTAACAGTTTATTGGTTTATCTGTTATCTCATTTTAAGTAGGATCAGAAACCTTAAGGTAGAAAATGTGGATTTTATACATAAAAGTACATGAGACATGAAACATATGGAAAGGGAATTAAACATGAACATCCCACATATAACAAGACAAAAATGCTAAAACCTGTCTAAACTTCAGAGAGAGTCAACAGTTAAGTACTCACTTCTTATCCATTGGCCACCATACTTTCACTGTATGACCAATCAAATCGGCCAAATCAACTCTGCCTCGCTTTGTCATACACTGGAGATGAAAGGCAGATCAAAGAAGCGAACATCATAAAAAGAGCATGAATGAAAACTTAGAAGTTTGAGACGACAGAATGTTTCTGTCAGAAGGCTAGGATGGCAAGAGGAAAATAGAAAAGGCCAACTCACAGGTAACCTTAGATATGCCAATAACAAGTCAATTTTCACATCCACTAGATTTCCCGTTCCACATCATTTTTTATCTGTGATTCCCATCCCAAAAGGTCCATGTGGAACCATTCTTTCACAGCTCATAGCACTGAACTCCACTTTATTTTAATTTTAGTATTTACGAGTATTCTTTTAGCAAAATAAAAATTGGGAGAACTTGTTTAAAAAAAAAAACCAGAACACTTTTCCTTTATGGGAAAGGAGAACCTTAGCTAAGCCTTCCATGCTTTTTCTTTTCCGCTTCTTGGTAGATCCTGTTGGAGGCTTTGGATCATCATCAGTCTTAACATTATTGATCTCTTTCGGCGTGTGGAAATTCTGGGTAATGTCCAAAAACCACAAAAGAGACACAAATAAGAACCATCAAATAATTGAAATACGAAATAACCAAAGAATATCTAACACACAGGTGGGTCGCACCTCCATAACCTCATCAACAACTTCATTGTCCTTCTCTTCCTCATCACTATGGCTAAACTCAAAACCTTCACTTTTACTTTTTGATGAGAAGCTTTTCCTGTTGTGATCTGGTGAGACTGGTAGGCCTGATTCATTGCTCCCATCCTTTTCCTTCCGAGCAGAAATTTCATTTTCAGAATCATGGAGGCCAAGTTTAGTAGTTTTGGGTGTATCTCTTGTTTGCTGTAACTCATCCACAGAAGCCTTAGAAGAAAGTTTCAAGGAACTTTTTGAAGCACTGTGTGCTGGCAAGGACCGCCGCCGTTTAGGCACAGTTATGAGAGCTGTAACACCAGCTTTTCTCTTTTTACTACTTTGATGTCTCTGACCTGGTTTTGATTTCTTGCTAGGAGAAACTTCATGGACATTGCTTGATTCAAACTTATTTGTTGTCCCAATACTGTCCGTATTTATTTCTCTGACCAATTTCAAAATGTCCACATCATTTTCTGTTTCATTCGTCTCAAGAGGTAGAGACTTGTTCTTTTTAACCTTTAAAGCCTTGCTTCCTCGAGATCTCAAACGTTTTATGATTTTACCAAGAGGCACATCGTTACCAACTATTTCACTTTCTTCATGCATTTCACCATTGATGTCTTCAGATTGAACCTGAAACAATAGAAAGGGAAGATGGGGTTTTTCAGATTTTCTTGTTTTTGTGGGAAGAATAAGAAACCAAATTGTTCACCAAATGGCATACCACTTTATCGCTCTCCAACTTCAGTGACTCCAACTGAGATATGATGTTTTCATCAGCCAACCATGTTTGCCCTTCACTTTCCTAACAGAAGATGCAAGTTAAGAATGAACCTTTAGAACAAACAACCCATAGAGAAATCAAGATGACTGGCCAGTGCAGCTCATTAAGCATAAACTTTGACAAACATAAAAATAACTATTTGAAATCTCATAAGATTTTCAGCACATCCAAATAAAATTGAGAATCACATGAATCAAGCAAGGTATCAGCAACCAAGACAGAAATTAAGCAAATTAGTGAAATTCCATCTTGGACAAATAAGAAGGTAATGTTGAAGAGTTAGGGCAAACCAGTTTTTGGAATTAGTCTGCTTTTGAAGAATTGGGTTATTTCATGGTGCGGTCACAATGTACGATCTTTGAGGCATTTTCACTGGGAGGGGATTATGGTGTGGGTGTGTTTTGATGCAGGTGTATTCAGGAGATTCTGCCCAAAATTCTCTTATAGGGTTAAATGTGTATTTTTTATGGTTTTTAATAAAAATCTTATACTGCCGTTCAAAAAAAGGAAGGTGATGTTTATTATCAATGCTAGTTCGGAATATAGACAAATTACCAGAGAATCGTCTTCTTTCTTCTCATTTGGTTTGTACAACACAGCAGGCAGAGGAGGAATAGGTTGAGATGAGCCTTGCAAATCACCATGATCCTTCGGAGCCAAGCGCTTGATGATGGCTAATCCAAGGTCAGAGACAGCATGTGAATTCTGGGAGAAAACCGAGAGAGAATAATCATAAAAAACGACTAGTTTCTCATAAAAAAACAACTAGTCTCTAAGCAGGTTATCTCTTATATACTTTCTGATAGAATCAAAATAGATTGCACCTTATTACCACTCATTGAGATGCACTGACCTTGGTTTTTGTTGCATCTACTACATCTTCTGAGCACTTTATGGTCTGATAGATGGTAACTATAACAGAAATATTATCCTCCTTATTGGCACCAACTTCGGATTTATTGTCCTCTTCTTTATGCACCAACATGGAATTAATCAAGTACAGTTGTCTGAAAAAACAAAATGCTGAATATTCAGAAAGTGCAAAGAACTTTTAAGACCGAGGAAGTTATAATGCTATAAGTCAGATGTGGCACGAATCTAGGTAACTAAGAGTATTGGCTGACAAGACTCAACTGTGCCAGCAAAATGAACTTGATCGTACTGCGTACTTAAATTTGTCATTCTTCTCAATGAAGGTACCAGAAATTAGAAAAAACTAAGACAAATAGCCACACCTGAAGCTTTTTCTCCATTTCTAAGATGTCTAATATTAACTTTGTTTTTAAACAAGCAATTGAATTTTACATTCATGAATTCAGATAAGTCTTGTACATTGAACTCTCCTTTCCTTTAGAGGGAACAAAACAAAAAGGACTAAAGGGGAAAAGAGCCAATGGAAGAGATGAGAGAAGAAACTACCTGTATATAAATTCATATTCCTTGACATCCTTGCATTCATCTATGTTAGGACAAAAATGATGAGCAAGAGCGTGGACCCAAAAAGGAATAGTGTATTCAGGATAAGCTGCTGTGGAATTCGAATCAGCTTGCACTGGTGTCTGCCTTGCCTTTGTCTTGTGATACATTTGAATTATGTCAGCTAAATTCTCTCTCTCCTGTCATTTTCATCACAACGAAACATGTATCAGCTCACATATCATACAATTCCAGAAATTAAATCAAATTCCACTCAGACAGCTATTTTTTTAATTGGAATTTGAATACCACTGCAGCATCAGGTAGCCTTGATTTATCTGCACTGAATAAAAAGGCAGACGCATATTTTGCATCCAACAGTCGGTCTTTCAAATACTGATGAACTTTATTGAGGAACAGCTTCCTAGCTTGAGGGAAGGAGATCTTACACATGTGAAGGAAAAGAAGAGGAAAATGAGAAAAACCAAGTTATACAAAATCATGATAGATAAAGACATCTACTTGCTCACTAAAACAGAAATAGGAAATTCACTCTAAAAGTTCACCTCTGATGTCCTCAAGGCTAAGTAGAAGATATCAACAGGAATCTTATCCTCCCAGTTTCTAGAGAGACGAAGAACTGCCTTAGCCGCAGCAAGCTTTAGATGGGCCTTATCAACAGAACTGTAAAATGCATATAAAACATATTTTCTGAATCAGTCTTTGATATTCAACAAAGAAAATATTGACCATACAACAGAAATCATAGCAAGTACTTGTGTGTAAACAACGTTTGTGTACCCCGCTTACCTAGATGCTATATCTTGTGCTATTTCACCAAAGGAAAGTAAATTTCTGAGTAGCCCCAGAAGCTCGTCAATGCCAGGACGAAGATGGGCATCCTTTACAGGCAAGTACGCTTTGACTAATGTCTTTAGACCAAATATCTGAAAGTAGAGAGAGAATCATTAACCCTCAAAGATTATGAAGATTGAACTATATCTATTCTTCTTCAACTTTTAATAAAGAAGTAAACTAACCTTCAGTTGACAAAGTTCGCTCCTCTCATCCCAGTCTTCTTTTGTACATTCTTCCGCTTTCTGAAAAATGAGGAACACTTGAATGTCAATTGTGAACCAACAGTTACAAAAAACTGAGGAAGGTTGAAACCAAATTTCAATTATCTTAGAAACCCAACATTATTGCATTGCAGAATCTTGCTCTTAATAAATTCTTCAATTTCACTCTCTCTTGTTTCAAAAACAGGCATTGCAGTTTGGGCTATGCATCCCAAAGACTGTAGTACTGCTGGCAAATTTGTCCTCTCTTCTAGCATGTCCACCAACCTCTGCGAATCAGAGTGCAAAGGTCAGGTTAACATAAGTACAGCAAACAGAGAACTCGAATTTAGCTTCTATATAAAGTAACACTTGGAAGATCCAACCTTGTATAGAACAGAGAGGGACTTGAGCCCGTCATCTTTTGTTATTGCAGCAAGTGCATGTACAGCATATTTGGCATGTCTGCGACTACCTTCTAAACAGAGTCTCTCTAGTATAAGGTCAATTGAGCTGCAAGTAACCATTAAGAAGAAGCACGATGAATCTGGTGTACTAGACAACAACCATGACATACTAAATTTCAATAAGATGGACAATGTGTATACTCCTCAATCCTTGATAAGTTGTCTACTTTCTATGTTGGGTTGTCCTTTAAAAAGTGTCTTGTTTCCTTAAAGACTTCTTACTACTAAAAGTTACTTCAATACCCCCAAATTTCCTTCTCACCCACCTTCCACAAATGGGGCCAACAAGCAATCTACTCTATCTCCATTCCACTAAGGAGCAAAGCCGGGAAAACCACTACAATCTACCATACCCTTAATCCTCCCTGCCAAAACAAATCCTACAATCTTTCGAGGATGGAGGAGTATTCAAGTACGAGAGGCACCTTGATGACTCAGAGAGTTGTTCTCGGATAGTGCCCCCAGCCTTAGCCAATACATGTAATGTGCCTTCTTTAACTATTTCATTTTCATCTTTGAGAAAATCAACCAGGTCTTCTTCAGCCCCAACCAGCAGTGCAGGACTGAAATGTGCAAGAATCTGTGTAGAAAAGAAATATATATAGTTTTTATATGTCGCGAATAACACTACAATTATGGCTGCAAGCGGGGAGCCAAAAAACATGATCACATGATCACTGGTTACAGTACCGCCCATAGATGTATCAGCTAGCAAAGGTACACAAAATTTCTGCTTCGAAAGAGACGTTAAGAACAAAATAATCATAGAGAAGTCAAGTATAAACCCCTACATGGCGTAGTTGAAAACGCCCAAGTCATGAATACCCCCGAGAGCAAATAATAGAGTTCACAAGTAGTAAAAACATAACAAGACAACATGGGCCCAGAAAATGTGGAAGAATTACAATACCCAAGCACCAAAAAGCACCATGCATGCCAACAAGCCACAATCTGTATAGAAGAATTGAGTTTTTACCACAAGGGTGTCCATACAAGACTTCAGACAAGGTGCATTTTCCGCAGACTTTTGCTCTGTAGCCTCCAAAAGAATTGCCTTTAGATGCTCCTTGTTGAACAATAGATATGAGCACTTGAAAGAAAGCATACCCAAGAATTCATAAAGCCTGTGCTTTTCACCAAGAATCCTAAGCAAATTTTCCTGCAGAGCAAAAAATAGGGAAAGCCATAATACATTTACACCGTGGACATAATTTAAAAAACAAGTTGATGCAGAAACTTAGGAAGGCAATCAGTCCTTAAACCAAAAAGCACTAAAATCATAGTAACGAGCCATGAGTCTCAGGTGTCAAGTGTCCATTTCATAAAAAATACTTACAACAGATATATGCGTAAGCCTCCACTTACTAAGAGCAAAATATAGGAGTAAAGAAAACAACAATAGCAACTACAAACTCAAAAACACTAGTTCGTACACCCATCATCAACATCATCAAATTGCACCTTGGTCCAACAATGTGTGGATTGATAAAATGAAGTTTATAGTGTTAATTAACTGTATATTGGTTCACTATATAGTACTCCTTCCGTCCGCAAAAGATTCATCCGTTTGACTTTACTGTTTCAAAGTTCAATGTTTGACTCGAATTTTACTAAAGATAAATAGTTTAAAAAAATTCAAAAAATATATATTTAGAAAATTTGGATTTCAAATTATGATACACATATGAAATATTTAATTTTCAATGTTTAAACATTCATGAAAATAAATCATAGATTAAATACAGTGAAACTATCAAAACAAATGGATGAATCTTTCACGGACGGAGGGAGTACGTTTTTGTACATTTAAAAAAACAACCCGTTTTTTTAAATGCATAAACATAAATATGGAGATAAATAAATGCATAAATACATTCATAAATATGTATAATTAAAACATTTTTTTAATGTATAAAAAAAACATAAATAGATACATAAATACATTCATAAATAAACTTGTTTAAACATAAACATAAACATAAACATAAACAAATTTGTATTATTTTCATAAAGCACCCAAAAATAAATAGATCGCCCAAAAATACATAAATAAAACGTTTCTTTTAATGGATAAAAAAACATAAATACATTCATAAATAAATGTTTAAACATAAACGTAAAAACATTTGTACATTTTTCATAAATCACCCAAAAATAAATAGAACAACTTAAAATACGTACAGAAACATAATTTCCAAATTTCCAAATTTCCATAAATCACCCAAAAATACATAAACATACAATTTATTCAAAATTTTCATAAAACACTCAAAAATACATAAACATATATATATATCAATTGGTCAACAATGACGGAAATTGTCAATCATCTATGATCTGTTGAACTTCGAGCATTTCTGGCTCAGCCTCAGTATCAACTAGGAAAATATTCACATCATTATCAGCCATAACGATTGTATCTTGGATTTGTGGCTCCTGTACAGGATCAACATCTATCATCTGCTCCAAATTATCACCTTTGAAATGTCTTGGCTTCATCTTGAAAACGTTCCATCATTTTTTCAGATCTTGATGTTTTGAGGGATACTCGATATACGGAACTTGTTGTGCCTCACTTGCAAGTATGAAAGGATCGTACTCCTTTAGTCGAGATTTGTAGTTGGTATCAGTGATCCCAGAGTGTTTATCAATACTTACACCGGTATATGGGTCAAACCACGTCCCCTTGAACACTGTCAGCTTTGATTTGTTGTAGGGGAGCACGAGAATTTCATTTATCCATCCATAAAAGTCCACATAATCTTTCGCATTTGTATCCCCAAAGACGGAAACACCCCAATTGCAGTTGTTCTTTCCCGCCCATCCTCTTTTGC
>JBBYHH010360424.1:269-20537 GCA_038382905.1 Daphne laureola | reverse complement strand
GAGATGCATATATAATTTGACCAGAGACATACAAATATATTTTCATCATTCCAAGTACATGTTCTTAATGAGCCTTCACAAAGGTTCATCATGTCACCACCCCTCCCCAGGCCGACGAGTGCGGTAGCGGGGGCAGGGAGGTGGAGATGACTTTCATATGGGGTCCAATCTGGTGCGGTGGAATCCCATAACCCGAGCCAATATTACTTGTGGAACGAGGGTTGTTCTAATCAATTTCATATTCACAAAGAATCCATACAAGATAATAAAACTTCAAATCTCAAGCCTCAAAATACATAAATGAACTGTTCATAAAATACAGAAGCGGAAAACCATGGACACTTAAGGCAATAAATGTCCACTAAAGGCAACATAACCAACATATCCATACTTTTTCATAACAGATACCACGTATCAAGGAAACCATGGACGATGGTAGATTTAACACATAAATACAATAACCATAACTCAGATCATGGAAGCTACCGATCAATCATACTAGACACCAATTGTGATTTATGCCACATGCACATATGCATCTACACCTACAGAGCCTGACACATGACCACCTCCAGGTCACTATTGCTGCTGCTAACACAAATAAAAGAGTTAACCGTTAGTCATTTCATAAGTGCTCATCCAGAATCTCAGATAGAAACAAACTTAATCGAGATCACCCCCGCACAAAATAGAAATCACATCAAGGAGCAATAAGTACTTGAACACACAAATCATAGAAAACCTAACGGAGCTACTCCACAGGTTGCTTATTAGAAGCTCTTAAAAAAGTATAATCATAAGGAGGTGAGTCCTCGAGAGAACTCAGTAAGGGCTTAGGTAAGGGTAACGGTTTCAAACACATCCTGCATAAAAAGGTTCGCATGGACATTATCCAATATACTAAACAATTCATACAACCTATATATCATATGAATCATGATATGCATGAAATGCAAAATGTACATAACTTCTTCATTCCGTCGGACGGATACACATACCCACTCGTCCCACTAGCCAGAAACACTTACGACAGCCCCCGGTGGCTCTAAGCTCAACACGGGGTTCACATACATAACATGCGCATGGGACCAGTGAGGGGTCTAGGTTCCCTAAAACCATCATCATCACTTAATTGATCATAAATTGATCAATTCACACTCAAGTTCAACGATTTGATCAGAAGTTATCACGGAACCTCAAAAGCACAGAATTCATCACTTAATTGATCGTCAATTGATCAATTCACACTCAGGTTCAACGATTTGATCAGAAATGATCTCAGAACCTCAGAAGCATAGAATTCATCACTTAATTGATCATCAATTGATCAATTCGCACTTGTGTTCAATGATTTGATCAGAAGTGATCACAGAACCTCAAAAGCACAGAATTGATCACCCAGTGATCACAGAACTTAACAATATGGGAGTTGAATGTCCCGAGCTTGAAACCTGCACACCATTAACCTTACCATGTAACTAGCTTCGGGGATCACCGGGCCCCACCCTCAGCCCAAGACTAGCTTCAACTAACTCAATATGCATAAAAAGCATCCCAGTAATGCATAATCAAAAGAGTTGAACCATTACCTGACAAATTGCAAAATGCTGTACTTTCCCGAGGCAACCAAATCAACCCGAAAATCTGACAGCATTCCGGCTGTATTTCCACATAGTCCAAACACAGAAAACGCAGCTGAACAAGCACACAACAACAAGGAATACAATTCTCAGACCATTGATCAAAATCAAACACACGAAGCTTTACTCAAGCTTCACTATTTCTGCCATGTCATGGAAAGAGAAGACCAACCAAGCAAAATGCTACTAAGCATCCATATAACATTTCAGAAGCTCAAATTCATTCCATAATCATCAACCATCATCCAATACCAACCTTTATACCAAAACAACAATTCGGCCAAACATGGGTGGACAAGCCAAGAGAGATTCCAAACAACCAACTAACCAATTAGGAGCTCAAAAGCATCTCTAATCCAACTTAAATCCACAATTCATCAAAGAACATCAATCTTAATTCATCATCCATAATTTCGGCCAAATGATGGAAATGAGACCAACCAAGAAAAATGTTGTCAAACACTCACATACTTAATTAGGAACTCAATTTCATTCCTAATTCAACTCAAATCCAACATTTCACAAAGAAGCACCAATCTTAATTCACTCCCACAATTTCGGCCAAAACATGAACTTTCAAAGGAGAGTGATTCAATCATTCTCATATCAATTTAGAAGCTCAGTTCCATCATCAAATTCAACACAAGTTCACAATTCATCAAAAACCCATCCTTAAAATATTCCCCCTTAAATTCGGCCATTCCATGAAAACAAAGGAGGGAATTTTCAAGATGAATCCAAGCATGAATTGAGCTACTAAACATGCTCACAACACTTTAGAATCACAATTTCATCTCATTCTTCATCAATCAAGATATCACAAAAATGCCCTAGTTCATACATGAGGAAATCGGCCAACAAAGGAGGAAGAAGAGATGAAGACCCAAGCACAAAAAGTGTTGCTAAGCATCCATACAACACTTTGGAAACTCAATTTCAAGCCAATCTTCATGATTCAAGAAAGGGCTCAAGCCTTAGCTCATCACAAAGCTCAAAATCGGCCAAGAGAGGAAGAATACATGGAGGAAAGCTTCTTACCTCAACAAATTAGCCATGAATCCACCCTTTCCTCGAGCAAATATGGACGAAAATGATGATGTCCTCTTGCCCAAGAAGGAGCTCAAAGCGTCGGCTATGGTGGGGGAAGAAAGAAGAACACGTTTTTGTTCTTTCCTTTCTTTCTAATTCATCCTTATACATAATATATCCAAATAATAATAATACTTCCCCTTTCTGTTTCTCTCTTTTTAATTCACCAAATCATAACATAAATATCCCTCCTTTTTACTCCATAATTATCTCCATCACAAAATAATCTTAAGATATTTCCTCCCCCCCCCCACCCCACCACTTTAATGACAAGTGTCTTCCACTCACCACTTTTATGACATAATATAATATCATATCTTGAAATAATAATTCCACCCATAATATCTCCTTTTTCCTCCTTAAAGTGGCGAAATTATGTGTCCAACATAATTCTAATTTTTTCCAATTTTTTAAAATGACCATTTTGCCCTTCAAAGTGAATTTTGCTAAAATGACCCGAGATTCACGTACCAAAATCAAAATGTGAAATCCCGTGGAAATGAGTCTCAAGTGAAGTCCCGGGACATGATACTTAACAGAAAACGTGTCCCGCACGTTTAAGGCGGAGTCCCGGTATCAACAGAATCCGGTCCTCGAATAAAATATTCGAAAAAATTACCAACGTCCTGGGGTGGACTGTAACAAACTCAATCGCCAAACCATTAAGAAGTTTAATTTATTATTCGTTTTTAACTTACTCATAGTATGACCACATGTTGATCAGTAGGGCGGGTCATAACAAAATAATTTTTAGAATTGTCAGTTTATCACATACTAAAAGACAAATGGGAAGGTACTTACCTAACATGACTTCCTCTAAATTTGGAATAGATAAAGAACATAAGACTAATCTAATCCAATCTATAATGACAAAAACGAGAATGGTCTTTAGAGAGTCCAAAAAGGATTTAAATGAAAGAAACTTATGTTCCTTTCTTCACTTGGTTTGAAATCTATTGTTTACATTATTCTCTCTCCGTGACTCGTCCCATAAAATTTTTATTTGATTGGATGAGAAGATTAAAGTGAATTGCTGGAAGTCTATGTTTTAACAATTTACTTCACTTAAAAATAAAGAAAGAGAATGTGTGGTGGATTAGTAGAAAGAAAGAGAAAGTTTGGTGAGTCTTAAATGACGAGCTACAATTTTTCTAGGATGGTGGGAGTGATATAAATTATACTACCTCCGTCCCAGCAAAGATGATACGTTTGTTTTTCAGCATTTAATGTATGATTTATTTTCTTTAACATTCTAGCATGAAAAGTAGATATTTTTTTATACATATGATAATTTGGTGTGTCTAGTTTCTAAATATATTTTTTATGAATTTTTTTAATGAAATCTTCTTTATGAAAATTTGAGCCAAACATAAGTTCAAAAGTTAAATGTATCATCTTCGCTTGGATGGAGGGAGTACTTCAATGTTTGAATACTATCAGACAAAGTACTTAAGAATGGATAACATTAGATAAAAGAGAAGTATCAATTTATCCTTCTGAAGAGTAATCATCATCCATAATCAATAGAATATTCCAGTAATAGCCAATCTGTTTAAGCTAATTTCAACTAATCAAAACGATAATGAACCAGCTTCAAGAAGATATTTTAAATATTGAAATTGAAAATAATTACACAAACCAATCTTTAATAGCCTTAGCTAAGCAAGTTACTTAAACAAAAAATCGAGTCTTCGATAATCTATGTAGTTTTATTGGGGGGAAAATGAGGAAATAGAAAGAGATCAACCTTTATTGAAACCATGTGAATTCAACAATAGCTTAGAGAAATAAATAATCAAGTGAAACAGTTAAGCGTAAAGACCAAACCAGCTTTAATCTTCTGAACTAAAGGATCTATTATCTACTTCTCAAAATACATATGAATGGGAAACCATTTTTTTTTTAAATTAAAATGATGATCAACTAAATGAAGTGCATGCATGTGTGCACGTGTGACGTGAGCATGCGTGTGTGTGTGTGTCCGCATCCACATCTCTTTCTTATTCACACACACATACAATATACACACACACATATATATATATATATATATAGAAAGAGAGAGACACACACACACACGCGCGCGCGCGCGCATATGTGTGTGTGTGACATTTTTCTTTAACTATTGCGTATCTGTCTATTGTTGTCATGCTACCCAATCCTGTCTCTCTTTCCTTTTATTATTTTTCCTGATAAGATTGCCTAATTCTCCTCTTCCCTTCTTTCATGATATGGTTAGCATCTTCAGGTTTTCTTGATATGCTACGCCACTATACCAAAGAGCAAGATAAGAACATAATATACCTTTTTTGTACCGTGTATAGTTTGACAATGCTAAATGGTTGTATCCCATATTTAACTTATGGTACCAATTCATTAGTCAAGCTCTTATACAGCTTTTTTTTTTTTTTTGTTGTCGTACAGAGATTGACTGGCGGGATGTTGCTTTCTAGAAACAAGGATTTTTTGGTGTTTTATAGGGGAAATAATTTTTTGTCACCGAAAGTTGCAGAAGCATTACTGCAGAGGGAAAGATTGGCGAAGTCTCTGCAAGATGATGAGGAACAGGCTCGGCTAAGGGCTTCAGCTTTTGTTGTACCCAGAGCTGAAGAACTCGAGCTATTTAGTGGCACTGGAACCCTTGGAGAAACTTTGGAAGCAGATGCTAAGTGGGGAAAAAAATTGGATGACCATCACAAGAAAAAGGTGTTGAAGGAAGCGGAAATTTTGGAGCATGCCAACATTGTCAGGAAATTAGAAAGGAAATTAGCTTTTGTGAGTTTGCTAAATTTCAGGGTTTTATGATATTTCAAAATCTTTTCAGCTCACAGAAATGTCCTTATGGTATTAATGTCGACTGTCGTTAGAGTCAAATCCAGTTGCTGTTTGGTGTTTAGTTATGTTCTGATTAGATCGTACCTTTTAGGCTGACCGAAGACTAGGTAAAGCTGAACAAGCCTTGTCAAAGGTGGAATGCTTTTTAAAGCCAACCATGAGGCAAGCTGATTCTGGAAGCATAACAGAGGAGGAAAGGTTCATGTTTCGGAAGATTGGTTTAAGAATGAAAGCTTTCCTACTTCTTGGTATGTTTCACAAGTTTCACAAGCTAGGTTTATAAAATGAGATTTGTCCCATTCTTCACTGGTTCATGTCTCGTAAATATAGTGATGCAAGTTCAAAGCAATTGAGCTACTGCAAGTGTAGAATGTTATTGGTTTTATTTACTTTCTTTATCCCATAGTATTCACTTAAAAATCTTTTTATTTATTTTCTAAAAAGAAACTTACAGACAATGTACTTCATAAACTTATTAAGTATCTAAAGTTGTCCTTTGTTAAATTGGCTAATTACAGTAAGGATGTTAATTATGTATTGCTATTAATGGGAATGGTAAATTTTGAAGATCTATAAATATAATTTTTATTTTGAGATACAAAAGGTTGGAATAGTGACAAATATTATGGACTTAAGGGGTGAGAAAATTGAAGGGGGTTGCACTAGGGAGGGTATGTTTCACTATCTTATCATTGATGTACTTTGTCACTATCGCCTATACATATAAATGGGCATTACGAGTTTCCTGTCACCTACCCAAGTCTTCTGTTATCCTTATTGAGTTATTTCTTCCAGATGCTGAAATGTAAGTCTTTGTGGCTTTAGGTAGACGTGGTGTTTTTGATGGTACAGTAGAGAACATGCATTTGCACTGGAAATACAGGGAATTGGTGAAGATAGTCATGAAAGCTAGAAGCTTTGAGCAGGTAAAGAAAGTTGCACTGGCACTTGAGGCTGAAAGTTCAGGAATCTTGGTTTCAGTTGACAAAATATCCAAGGGGTATGCTATACTTGTTTATCGAGGAAAGGACTATCAACGGCCTTCCACAATTAGACCAAAGAATCTCCTGACAAAAAGAAAGGCACTAGCACGGTCAATTGAGCTTCAAAGACATGAGGTATCTCTAAGGAACCGAGACCCTAAATGGTGTTTTCTTCAATATTAGCTGATTAGTTTCTCTAATTACTAATATCACAATGATTTATCAAAGAGATATTCAACAACTAGAAAAAAGTTTGGTTGTTTGGATCCTTCCTTTCTTAAAGGGAATGGAGATAAAAATCTGACTGACTCCCTTTATCCCTTTCTAGTATTCATCAAAGTCTGGACTATTCATGGAACATAGGAAGCGAATAGTATCTTAACCATCTGCTTATGGAAAAAGAATAAATAAAAAATCTTGGGAATCCCTTGAGATCAATTTGTCTTTTTTTCTCTGATGGGTGGTCTGAATTTCATTTAGGTTCAAATCTTATCGAGAGGTTTACTAAAGATAAAAAAATGTTGAAGAAATCCCTTGTCTCTTTCAGGCTAGGTTATACTCCACTATTTTACTTAATTCCAGAGCCCAATAATTAGTTAGAAAAGGAGCAAGACTAATGGAAGAATTTTAATAACCTAAACTAGAGACCGGCCGATTTCAAGCATGAAAATCTGAAGCGAGAGTATTTGTATTAATAACTATTACTATTGTACTGATTTTGTGCACTGAAGGGAGATGCTATTCTGCATCCATCTTATATGGCAACATTTCTTGTTACACTGCTTGTGTCTGGGGATATATCATGCGAAACGGGTAGAATAAGATAAAAGAGCGTGGAGCTAATTGTGCAAACGGAAACATTGCCAACCATACTGCTGTATTACCGTTATAACTTTTGTTTTTCAAACAGGCTCTAATGAAGCATGTGTCTCTCCTGCACGCAAAAGTGGAGAATTTGAAATCCGAAATTGTAAGATTCCATTGCTGAGCTCATTGGCCAAAGTGTAGTACACACCAGTTCTAATTCATCTCATCATTTTTTTTCTCAATAGGAACAAATGAACAGAGTCAAAGAATCAGGAGACATGGAGTTTTATAACAGATTAGATTCCACTTATCCAACAGACGATGAGGACGATGAAGAATATGATGGGAATGATGACTCAAAGGTCCGTTTGGCCGAAGTGTAGCAATTGGAGCTGTGTTACTTGTCATTTTGTTGATAGTAGCAAATTTATGTAGACAAAGGACAAAGATGAAGGGGTGAGCAATTGTAACATATTGGATTCTGCTTATCCTAAAGACGACAGAGAAGATGTCTGTGATGACTCGGAAGATGTTCCGTGATTTCATACAGAACTCGGCTCGGTTAACTACATGGACAAGTAACACGTGCATTCTTGCAATTAAACCTAGAAATGCTATTTTCATCACACAAAAAAAACCTAGAAATGCTATACTACCAAACACGAGTTTGATCAAGTAGCTGAATGCTATATACTACTAAACACGAGTTTGATCAAGTAGCTGAACGCAGGGGCGATCTTTGCCCAGGCAAGCGGGTAATGTTTGTGTTTAGGGTCTCTAAGTTATGTAAGTAAATTTATATAAATTTTCAATCCTTATATTGTAATTAATCTAAAAAAATAAGAATAATTATATTATTACGCGAGGTAAGGTTTTTTTTTAGAAGCAGTTTTTGTTCATTATCGCTTTGATTTTTCTTAAATCTCTTTTTCATATTTTTGTAATTAACTCAAACAGATACTGATATTTATAATTTTCATATTTTTGTTTTAAATATTATAAAATTTTATTATTATTAAAAATTGTATTGTTATGTTGTGAGATATATATTTTTAAAGTAAAATATTATGTATATATAATTTTGACAGAAGATCCTGATTATTTTTTTTGTTTGGAGTCCCGGAAATCTCAAAATCGATCATGAGTGAACGTACCAACAACCAACCCTAATATAGAAACCTTTAGATGCTACAAGTCAAAACCATTCTCCGGCTTCTTTTTTAGTAAATTTAAAGGGCCTAATCAGATTAACCAAGCAGAACAACAATCTTCATTGTAACAATCCACCAGATATTGGTGACTGTCAGAATTTGATAGGGCTGGATGTTTCTGACAACAAACGAAATGGGTCAATACCAGCACAGTTATTTAACCGAGCCCTATTCAATCTGTAGGTTTGAACTTGTCCGGAAATGTTTTGACAGGTATTGGCAAGTAGGAAATTTAGGAAATACTCCTTCGCCACGAAGATTGTTCCATTTTTCTTACTGTTTCAAGTTACAGTATTTGACTCAAAATTAAATTAAGATAAACAGTGAACAAAATAAAATAATACTCCCTCCGTCCGTGAAAGATTCATCCATTTATTTTGACAGTTTCACAGTATTTAATTTATAATTTATTTTTATAAATATTTAAATATTGAAAATTAAATATTTCATATGTGTATCATAATTTGAATTCCAAATTTTCTAAATATATTTTTTTTAAATTTTTTTAAACTATTTATCTTTAATAAAATTTGAGTCAACTATTGAACTTTAAAATAGTAAAATCAAATAGATAAATCTTTTGTAGATGAAGAAAGTACATATCTAAAAAATTTAGATCTTAAATGATAAGAAGTATATGAAAAATTTAACTTTACTATCCCCGTGAAATCCCAAGCAGCCTTAGCAGTTGTGTTAGGCTTGAATCATTTGATATATTTTAATATTTTCTTTCAAGGAGCCTATTCTACATCCTTGAGCTCATTGGGAGGCCAACAAATATTGAACTTGAGTAACAACCGACTTTCAGGAGAGATCCCAAGGTTTCTAGCATCATTGAATTCTTGAATGTCTTAGATCTTACTCATAATGTTTTTGTACGCAGTGTGCCATTTAAAGGGATACTCTCTGCGTCTGTTAATTTTAACAATTTCAAAATATTTAAATGTATGATTTTTTTCATAAATTTTTAAATATTTTAAATTAAATAATTTATATACATATCATAATTTATAATATTTTTTTTTTATGATTTTTTTTAATATTTATTTTTATTAAAATTAAAATTAAATATTAAATTTTAAAATATAAAATATAAAAATCAAATGGTTCGATTATTATTATTATTTCTGCAAGTGCAGCTTCATTGACAGGATACAATAAGCTTTGTCCGGGAATAGATGAACTTCACCTGCCAAAATGCAGCTCCAATCATTCCAACAAGACTTGGAAAAGAATTACTTTGAAAATATGTCTCACTCTAGGAGATACCCTTTGCAGTGTTTATACCGATTCTATTTAACTACTGGTTAACACCATTAGTTGGTTAAATACTATACTACCCCTTTACATATTGTTTTATGTTTCCATTCAGACAACTAACCTAGCCGCAAACATTTCATTCTCTTCAACCCATGGCCATAACAAACCACCAGGAACACAAATCTACACGGGTCGCCGACGAATGATTATTGGCCACCTCCAGTCGCGCAACAACCTCCGATCATCATCAATTTATGACGTCACCATGATACGGATTGAAGATCACAACAGATTCGCGACATTCATTTTGAACCCCGCCGTCGCGACGAGCCTCCATCAACACGGGCCTATAGCGGAGAAGACGATCACGAGAGTTGGAGATGTCGGCGAGCCACGCGACAGAGAGATCGGCGCCATCGTCATCGGGGCATAGATCCAGAGATTTCTGCTGCGAAGCTTCGCGGAGATTCGGAGACTGGGGCCGAGAAGATCCGGAGTGCCGCCGATGTGAATAAATCTGATTCTGAAGACCTCTTATCTTTCGTGGAGACATTTGTCTAGATTTGATCGCATCAAAACTAAGAATAATCCTCGTCTTGAAGATCTCATGAAAATGTCAGATCTGATATGCATCACGTTTCTTTTTGTGACTTTTTAGATCATATCTGAATTAGTTTATTGACATCCAGAATCCAGCGATCTTACGATGAAACTTCCAGATTCCGACGCAGCGCAGCAACAACACTCGGAGGAGGTGAGGAGCAGGACAATTTTCATTATTCATTTTGAAAATCATCGTAGACATTATTGTTTCATATTGTAGACAGTTTAATAAACAAGTTCGTTATTAACAGAAATATGATCTCTTAAGTTGACCGTTTTATAAATTACAATAGACGCAATATATAGTTAATTATAATTGAACGATTAAAACATTTTGAATTGTATATAAAATATTTATTCAGATATTATATTATTTTTTAATAGATATTATAGAAATGTATAAAATAATTACATAAATAATATAAATTTTTATAAAAAATAGTATTGTATATCATTTTAGACAGTATACAATTAATTATAAATTAACGGAAATTTTTATATATTATTTTATAAGTGCTTTTATACATTACAAAATAAATGTATACGATTTTCTATGCAATTAATTATTTATAATATAATAGACAGTTTCACTATCATCGAAAATGTGTGAAACAAATAAATATACAGTTTCCAATATCTATTCAGATAATATATCACTTTTTAATAGACATTATACAAATGTGTAAAATAACTAAATAAACAGTATAAATTCTTGTAATAGACAACATTGCATATTACTTTAGATACTATATAATTAATTATAAATTAAAGAGAAATGTGAATTAATTTTTAAAAATCTTGTTCAATAAATTGCAGCGGTGTCGATGGCGGTGGTGTGAAAGACGACGATGATGCCGACTATAGCAGCGATGGTACCGCTGGCAACAACGGTGGTGCCGGTGGTAGCAACGGTGTTTCAGGCGGTGCCGGTGGCATCGACGGTGTTTCGAGCTGTGCCTGCTTCCGGGGCGGCGGTTTCGGTGACAACGGAGGTGGTTTCGGAGATGACGGCGGTGGTGTCGGCGGCGCCAGTAGTGAAGGTGGATGGTGATTTTGGCTAAAAGAGATATTTTAATTTTTAGAATTGTTAGTTAATTAATTAGATTAGTTAGGTGGTATTAGGATTAATTAATGATTTTTTTCACTAGTTGGTAATTAATCGGACCCTAAGATGGTTTGCTTGTTTGTTATCTATGAGGAAAGCGAAACAAATCAATGTCAAGTGAGTCACAACATTAGTTCCAAGAGTTGTCTTATCATGCTCTCTTTTAAGAAGCATGTGGTTTCTCCTTTCCAAATTTGTTTGGTGTAGGCAATTACATACTGTATTAGTGTATCAAGGAGTTCTTGATGAAGGCAGGAACTAGTTGCTGTTTAAATTCTCAATCTCCTCAAAAAAGGAGCATACCGAATATGAAGCATTAAGAAGTAGTATTAGACGTTGGAATCTTATAAAGATCCTCACAGTTTGTTCAGGTGTTGATCACAAGGGAAATGATTTTAAGGTTATGGTTTGTAAATTCATGAGTAATGGTAGCTTAAATGAATGGTTGCATAAAAATTTTGAGCTTAAGTAGTGTCAAGAGCTAAATATATGCTGTAGCCTCCCAGATCGTTCGCAGTTATTTGCTATTAAAACGTTTCGAAAACAGTTAACAAAGAATGGTTGTAAAGTAGAAGGAATATTAAAATCTTTTACAACCCAAGTTTAAGTGTGTATGTACAATTACCAGGTAAATAAATACAATATAAGTATAAGAACACAATTTTACTCCAACTTAGGGTGGAAGGAACTCCTCTTTCTTGCATATGTGACATGACGTTATTGATTCGTGCTACTATTATTAATTATGGGGGGCTGCCACTATTTATTATGGGGTGTGACAATCCGTAATTAATTAGAGTATCAACAATCAATAACATCATGTCACGTATACGGGAAGGAGGAATTCCCTCCACCCCGGGTTAGAGCAAAATTTTGTTCACAAGTATAAATGTACAATGAACCTAAACCAGCCATTAGCTTGTTCTTCAAACCTCCTTCTACTAGCCTTCCAGAGCCTCCCTTCAGTGATCGAGTATCTCCAGGTTCCCTCCAAAGAATAAGGAGTAAGTAGTTTTATAAATATAGCTTAACAAATAAATAACAAATAAGAGAGAGGGATTCCGGGACTTAAAGGGGGGTGGCGCCCCCGCTAAGAAGAAATGTTGATCCTGACTCGACAAGTTGGTCTAGCCTATGTTCTTAATTTCACTTTTTGAAGATTCTTCATATTGTAACTCCAGCTTTCGGTATAATTCCAGTTCAATGATTGGTCTTCTCGTATCCGTACTCTAAGATTCTCAGTATTTGTTCTTCCGAGCTCTCAATCAGTTAATTCCCAATAATATCGTTGTCACATGAAAACAGTAATGCGATCTACATGAGAGATTTACTTTTGTGTTTCTAGTGTTTTCCTTCCATTGACTTGTAGCACTCAAGTATTATACATATATACATTTGTGAATGTTATGAACAGTTTTTTTTTACTTTAAAAGAACTCACAAATCCCCCCTCCCTTTTCATGTTTTTTACATATTAGTTCCTTAGTTTTTTAACTTAATAAGATGATTTATTTTTCAATCCTGATTTGTACTTTGTATTATTAACTTCACATTGTTCTTTCTCTTTATTTTTTTATTTGTGCACATTAGTCTCAGTCTTCTGTTTCTTTGTTAACTCTACTTTTTTTTAACCAATTTTTTTTTTTATTGTTGCATATTAATCTTATATATTTGAATTTAAATATGGAATAAGCAGTAAACGTTAAAAAAAAAAAAAAACCCCATAATATTTGTGTACATTTTTTTATTTATATATTTACATTAACCGTACTACTTTTTAAAATTCACAAAAATATGACATGTTCTCGATTTCTTAACTTATATTAGAAACATTTCTTTTTATAATGTTTGCATATAAATATAAAAGTTTAATATATAAATATTTATGTTAAATTTACTTATTGTACCTCAGAAATCTAAAT
Organism: Daphne laureola; assembly: GCA_038382905.1. Classification (NCBI taxonomy): domain Eukaryota; kingdom Viridiplantae; phylum Streptophyta; class Magnoliopsida; order Malvales; family Thymelaeaceae; genus Daphne; species Daphne laureola. The sequence continues at coordinate 7,083 of JBBYHH010360424.1, read as the reverse complement.
ATACGAGAAAAAAATGTATCAACCAAAACGGTAAAACTTGAAAATTGTAATTATTTTTCATAAAAATGCTCGTATATCAAACGGTAAAATATCTTATTAATATAATTCTTTTTATGATATTCTATTTTACATCGATTATTACATGGAAATCAATAACATTAACTAATTTATTGCCCTACTAAAAAAAAAAAAGGTTTTAAATTCTTTACAGTTTCATTCATCATTTTATTTTTTTTAATTACTCACGGAGCACCGGTTTGAGAAAAGTAGTTTATTATAACAATTATGTCTGTAGGTACTAGAAGGCATTATTGGCTATAAGAGACGATGATGGTCGAATGCAACAACACTCCGCCACTTGCTCTTTTTTATAAAATATAGCCTTCTTGTTGTAGAAGTGGTTGTCTCCCAATTATCAAGATGAGTACAACACAACAGTACTTTCATCGTCCATTAACCTACTTCACTTAGGTTCGCCATATGGGTTCTTCCCAAGAGAACCCTAAATCTCACATTTTCACATCATCACTCAACAGTAAGGCACTAATAGTAGTTAACTAACATGTATTTTAGTATTTCCATCACAAATTTCAAAGTTCACAACAATTGGCCAACAATGGCCCTCCAAGACAACTCTTCGATCCTCTGAGGTGGTCAACACAATCAGTATTGAACCATTAACCATTAAGACACCTACAGAGCGGCCATCTAGGAAATTCACCCAGAGAATCCTTCATGTTCCTACACCTTTCTATTAACTACCATTATTTCAGTATTTTTCCATCATTTATCCCTGTAATAGAAACACCATTAATAGAAGAACACAAGTAGGCCGAAACCTACAACTGTGGTTCCTTCACTTCTTCTACTAACTCTAACCATTATCTGTTTGTAATACAACACAAGCCAGGGGTTCATAGTAGACAAATCATAAAATAAATCCTCTTTCAGTAAAAACATCTCATAATCTCAACACAAGTTCATCAACAGAACCAACCAGCCACATTGAATCGGCCTTAACCCCAGATTTCCAATAATCCTTTCTAATTTCATCATGCAATACTGCTAGGCATCAGATATAGGGAAAATAAATGGGAAATGCCTATTGAAGGCCATTGAGAAGCCATGGAAGCCGATTCCCATCTCTTTCTTGCTCCTGCCCAGGGTTGCAATGGACGACGAGGAGAGGCTGGTACTTTCAGTCTTGCTCCATCGAACCACCATGGAAGCTCGTCCGATCGCCGGCGAGGTAGTGGTGGCGACGATGAATGGAGATGACGCCTTCTCTGTGATTTCGCGTCGCTCCAGCCGAAGAAGAGAAGATGTTGATGAGTCGCGGTCGAGGAAGGGCCGGTTTCTTCGGAGGCTCTCACTTCCAGCTCGGCTCGATGACGAGGAAGGACAGAGAAAGGCGAAGGAGGGCGTAGGAGCTGGTCATCGCCTCTGCCATCGCTCATGCTTCTTTTGTTGAAGGGGAAGGACGAAGAAGAGGTCGAAGAACACGATCTGATCCGTCTTTTCTTCTTTTTAAACAAATAAATATAAATTAAAAATATTAATTAGAAGCTCCCCAAACTTCTATCATCTGTACACATAAACCCCACTCAGTCTTTATTTTTAGTTGGTTCTTCACGTTTTATTTTGTGTCAGTTTAGCCACCAAATAACCCTCTACAATTTTATTTCCTTGCAAGTAGGTCACTAGACACTTCTTCACTATTTTATTTTTTGACAATTAAGTCGCTATTTAGCTACTACCAAATCTCAGCCTTAATTGTCCTACCATGGCGCATGTGCCCTCAGCCTCTAAAGGGCTCTTTATCTCGATGGTTTGGCATAAAGTGTTAAGATGTGAACACTACTATTCTTGCACTTTTAGCTCGCTTTCTATGCCTTAGAGGCTTGTTTGTTGCTCTTACTAAGCTTAGCTTAGTCACCTGTGTCATGATTCTAGTTTATTTTATCTAATAAAATGAGCTTCCCACGTTCAAGAAAAGAAAGAAAAGAAAGGCGAATATGAAGATGCAGTTTCTAAACTATGGTAATGTCTTTTATGTGCGAAAGACCGTACTTTTACTCATCGTTTGATGCCCCTTAAACACACTAATGTAGGAACTGTCACAAATTTCGTACAATATGGAATGAGCTGTGAAACCAACATCTTGAAAGTAAAGAGAAATTTTCTAGGATTGTAGAGACATTGTTTCATTAGTATGAATAGAGGTTGCTTGCTCTGTCGAGCTTTCAAGTGTGAGGATGAACATGAGTGATGTTGCTAAATTAAGTTTGATGAAAGACAAGCTTTGTAACGCCCCATTTTCATAGCCCAATTTTTGTGAAAAAATTGAAAATTTTAAAACTTTGAATCCTTTTGGAAATAATTCGAGAATAAATTTATAAAGGAAAATAAAACTTTTATAAATATCAGAATAGTAAATGAAAGTGTCACTAAAAATATACGATAAAAAAGTTCGTCAAACAAAAGTTTGAAATAGCGCAACATGAAATATAAATCGTGTCCCCAAAATAAAGATACAACTAAGCCATATCGAGTGACTACAACGCGTCATCACCCATAGCACAGTTCATCAAAATACTCACCTAAAATTCTAAGGGGTGAGCGTTCATACGCTAAGTAAGGAGGAGTGTACCAGGACCTTCACTAAGATTCTGATACGTCATCAAATAAATGAGTCTACAAACAATGTAAACTAAGTACGATTGATTAATAACAATAAACCAATAATCATTCGAGACATAAGAAAAAGTAAATGATGAGTATGTCTATTAAACGTTTGTCACATGTCTGATGCAATAACTATTTATTTCTTATCATTACCAAATAAATGTCGTTGAATGACCTACAGTGGATGAGTACAACACCCACTATGGGAATGTTCTGCTAAAAGAGCCACTAGGGATGCTGACAGTCATCCCAGAAGAAACTCATCCGAGAAGAGCTTCTCGTCATCGCACATTCACAAGTCTGGTCTGCTCGCCAGCTTGTGAAGCCAGAGCACTACCTAAGGGTCTCAACTCCCTGATCTACATGGTTCAGGTGTGCTCGCCCGTCATGATATGTTCGGGTCGTCCGGCCTGAACCACTCCACTCCTCACACTAACGGCAATCACGTCATGAAGTCTGGTCTGCTCGTGCCTCATTCATGTTACTAAAGTTAGGTCATGAAGTGTAGTCTGCTCGCTACTCTCTCATACCTAACTCATTAATCACTTGAATTATGTATGTTTGGTCTACACGCCATTCCACGTATACTCCAATGGAGAACCGCATTATTCATTATGTTACGCCACCTTGAGTTACGTCATGCTTGTTTAGTCGGTCCGCCACACAAGCATACCTAACTCGTTAATCACTTCAAGTTATGTGCATCCCATACCACACATAACTCCAAATGTTTAACAACGTTTAGACTAATTATACTTTAATTCTTATGATTATGCACGTATCATTCAATAACCGAATGCGTCAACTGTTCGTGATGCATGGCACCTAAATTTCTATTAGTTCTTTAATGCGATGCCCTGACCTAGGCATTCTAGTTTTAATCTTTAAATCTTGTTACTTGCATGATATCATGACAATCAATTATTCGTTAGTTAAAATTTGCTTACATAATCTCATGAGTTATTTAATAAAAACTCTTTATCTGTTGATTTCGTGCCTAAGTAGTTAACTACAGGCTTTATGTAAGTTTCATGATTCTAAGCATGGAAAGCCGAAGCATGTCATTATCATATTGTGTGCCTAAGCATGGTACTACCATCCATCGGGATCATACATGATACTAGATTCATTTAGATTCTCTGGTCCTAACATGGTACTAGTAGAGTTTAATTAACGGTCCTAGCATGATACTAATGGAGTTTAATTAACTGTCCTAATATGCTACTAATGAGATTTCTTTAAGATAATGGTCATAACATGATACTGGTGTTTTCATACAACAGTCACCGTATAATAATCAAACATACAACCATAGTTACAGTTGCAACCCAAAGTACATAACTAAGAATTATACTCAAGATATCAAGAAATTAATATATTACAGTTCCCGGGTTATTCGTTCGTTACTTTGTGTATTTGTCCAAATATTTAACTCAGAGTTCATTATTCGGTATCTTATTTACAAACACAGAAGATAACTATAATGAAAAACCCGTACACTATACCCCTTACTTGAATGTAGCCGAAAGTAGGCATTGGCTACGGAGCGAGGATGGTCAGAAATGTAGGTTGAATTCGATGCTCAGTGTTGAGAACGTAACGATAATAAGAATTTAATGAAGTATTCTATGAGATCCCACAACTGGAAGCTTACGGGTACTGATCGGTAAGATTTACGGAAAAGAACGGAGGCTTTCACGATTTTCTAACGGCCTACGGTAGCTCAAGGTAAAGTTTTGGACAAAACAAAAAATCCGGAAAAATTGGAGGGCTCTAGTGCAACAACCACAAATTTTTAGGCACAGGAAAACATTTTAAGCACGCAAAAATAATACTATTAAAAACTTTAAACAAACAAAAGTTAGACATAAATAGAGAAACAAAAATAAATTTTGTAATAAGAATATAAAAACAAGAAGTAGGACATTTTAAAGAAAGTGAGTAAGTTTAAAAAAAAAACAATAAATATTTGAAATAAATTAAATGCAATGTTTAAACTAGTTAAGCTTTTAAACTTAAAGAGGGGTTAGACTGTAACTTAAGAAACTTTAAGGGCTTAAGTGATGCATGACTAAAAGTAAAGGGAAAATGCCCTACCTTGTCAGTTGCCCGAAAAATAAAACCACGAGCAATTCTTGAATTCACCGGGTGTAATTCAAGATAGTTCTATTTCTAGATAGCATGTAATCTTAGGTAGTGAGGTAGTGATTATTCAACTTTGTAATTTTGTATAGTTTAGTCCTTATAGTTTTATTTGTGTAATTTTTATTTGTATTATCCTTAATTTAATGTAAAAAAAAAAATTCTATTTGTTAAAAAAGTGTATCATGGTCCTTTTTAGTTTTTAATAAACATTTTTTATCGAAAAAATCGGGTTTTGTTTACATAAAAAAACATTTTGGATTTTTATGTGTGTTTGGTCCATCTGAGTTACAAAAACGTTTTACCAACACTGTTTGTTAACAGCATAACGCGGTTCTTTCTCGACGAAACGCGATTTATTCGTGGTCCTTCAAATCAACCGCTCTTTTTCGAATCAAATCGCGATATCCTTCCCAGAACGTTGTCTCAAGCAAAACCAATAACGTTAAGTTGTCCCCCGTAATTGATACTTAAAATATAATAGGCTCTATTAGTGCTTCAAATGGCTCAAAACAAGATGTAAACCTACAATCTTCAATAAATTATTCATTAGGTATCTCAAACAAAGAATTTATACAACAATTGATGTTCATTTGACTTTAATTGAATCCTACAATTCAAAGTAGGACATAGAGTTAGTGTGACTTAATGGTCTCTATCTAACATCTCATAACAATTCACCGCAAAAATATTTAATTGAACATTGTAGATGTCTGGAAGTATACATACAAGCGATTTTGTTTCTAACTTTCATCTTAAACAGGATTTCGTGTCTTGTAAATGATCTAAATATAAGTTTTTCAGCAAAACTTTTGTTAACGTTATTGGCAAAGTCAACTGTGGTTCTAGTATACGATAACGCTGTTATCACGGTCTGCAAAGTTGTTCTAATCATTCGAGTAGTTCGCCAAAGACTAACAATATGGGTCATGTTCAAACAAAAATCACGATTATGGTGATGCTGTTGCAGAGAAGCTGAAAGGTTGTTCATACACACTAAAGTTGTTCTTCGGCAACATAACGTTGTTCATCATAATAACTTCATCAAAATTCATTAATCAACTCATTTCACATTCCTACTATAAGTCACACCACTTATTTCAGCCAAATAATTCAATTAATAGGATTTCTCACATACAGAGATTATTAAGTTATGGTCTCTATCAAGCACTTAAGTACAAATGATCCTCTAGTTTAATCACAGAATGAATGAAGATACAAGGTCTTTTAAATAAACCACTGAACCCCTTTCCTCAGATGATCTTGAATGAATGAAGATACAAGGTATTTAAAATAAATAAAGATGAATTGATAGGGCATTCATCAAATACAGATATTCTTTGCATCTACATAAACAAAATTAAACAACATGAGGTTAATTTATAGAAACTAAATTAAAGAACAGGGACCTGCTATTTTAAGCGATCGGTTAAAAATTACGTGGCCGACATGTGAAAGGCATCTTCAATCGATTCGGCCGCCATACCCCGGCCAGTTTCGGTGATGACCTTTGGCGGCAAGTTAACAAGGCTTCTATTTACGTCGGTGAACTGCATTTCAGCAATTGCCGTGAACAGGGGAAGAAAGAAAACAAAAATCGCCTTCGAGAATGAGGGTTAGGTTTGAAGAGTTAGGGTTCAACCATAGTTTTAAATCTCGTACCGTACTGGCCGGTATACCGGTATCATCTCGGTATCGGTTGTAAAACGGTAAGATTTACACCAATCTCGTCTCGGCCACCGTACTGGACTGTCTCGGTCGTACCGCTTACCGGTGAAATTGAGGAAAATGGCAGTACAGGGACCAATTTGCTCAATTTTAAAAAGTTTAAGGGCTGAAATCATTAACTGGTGTAAAGTTTTTAAAAAATTGAAAAAAAACAAAGCGTACTATCAAAATATAGCAAAATATAGCGATCATTCATATATACTCCATCCGTCCTGAATTAATTGGACCATTTCTTTTTGTCATTTCACAGTATTTATTC
>JBBYHH010360313.1:0-12045 GCA_038382905.1 Daphne laureola | reverse complement strand
AAGAGGGAGATCATGGATTCTCAAGTTGCTCAGCGTGGATACCGTAGAGGATGGGTATTTTCTCGTCAGTGTCACACATATCAAAATCATGTGTGGTAATCTTTGAACACCTGGTTTAATTATTTCAATAGCTGATCGTGACAGGGTGTCAATTTTTAACACTTCCGCTGTGCTCTGATTGATGCACGGAAACCCTACAGTTTTCTTGCCTAAACAAACTTACCATAAACAAACTAAGCTCTGATACCAAGTTGTCACCACCACCCCGTAACCGGCGTGGGAGAGGCTGGCGAGTAGCGGTTTAGGGGAGCGGCGATTGCGGTAAAGTCATCTCGGGATGAAGGTTTCTAAGGTGTAGCGAACCCAAAACCCGGCCGTTAATTGTTTTTCTAGATTTCTATTATATAACGTCTTAATCAGTTTAAGGTGTCCTAATTGTTCCATAAACCTTCACCCAAAACACGTTAGTGGTTATACGGACAATCGCGTAATCACAAGCATAATAAGTTAAGCTCCGCTCAACACTAGATACTCCAGAAAGAAGGCCCGCCCACTTTGTTGGGCAAGCGCTCCCCGAGAAAGATAAATATATACAGACCAGCAGAAATACTATCTAACCAAAGTATGCATGCAACTAACGCTACTATTACAGAGCTAAGAGTTTGCCATTTTGGAATACGTATTATTCTGGGGGTAGTCGCGATCAACTACCGATGATCGCTCCCAGGCACTGATGCTGCTGCTATAACACAAACAGTGAATTTTAACCGTTAGTCAATTCCATATGTGTGCTCACCCAATTACTTAATTACCATTCTAGAATCTCTATCGAGACTACCCCCATAACAGAATTGGAGACCACTATCTATGAACATTAACGTACATCTGGTTTCAAAATCACAATACGACCAGGCGGATCTACTCCGCGGGTCATTTACCAGGGTCTTCTGAAAAATATGAATATAATGGGGGTGAGTCCTCGAGAGGAACCCAGTAAGAGGTTAGCTAAGGATCACTGTTTTTCTTTGAAAACCACCTGCATAAAAGGGTTAGCATATCATGTACTAACAGTATATACATCCTAATATCACATGGTAAATGATATGCAAATGCCGTTATATGCAATATCGTACGTCCCGTCGGACGACATCATCCCAAAGGATGGTAACTGGATAAGTGCTGGATGGATGATCCATTTACACAATATACTGGTTACGACAGCCCTCGTAGGCATAAAACGCAATATAACCGGCTCGGGGTTTAGAATAATCATTCACATGGTACCAGGAAGGGGTCTAGGTTCCCCTTATAACTGTCGTGCGGTCAATTATTGACCCGTAACTATCTAGTTCATCTCTTGATCAATCATGATCAGAGGGAAAGATGCCCCCGAGCTTAAAACCTGAACACCATTCACCTTACCATAGAACTAGCCCCAGGAGTCACTGAGCCCCATCTTCAACCCGAGTACTAGCGCTTAACTTACCTAATATGCATGAAGGTAAACAATAACGCATATTAAGAAAGTTAAGACCTTTACCTAATTGACGACTGAATATCCCGCGACGACTCAAGCTAAATGAGCTTCCGAGCCACCCGATCTCAAACTAGTCAAATGTACACTTATCAGGTTTTAAACTTAACAATTCTACCTTACTTATTACCAAAGTCAAACTGTTGATCAAAAGTCAACTAGTTGACCAAGTTGGTCAACTCATGCTAAAAGTGGTCAACCAACTTGTAGTTTTTCCAAACTACCACTTAAGCATCTCATAAACATTATTAATCACTAATTACCAACAAAGTCCCTAAACTTTGTCAAAATGTGCAATTTTACCCATATTTTCATAAAGTGTACAAAACCAATTAAATGCGACCAACTTCATACTTAAGCTTAAAGAAACTTATTCTTACTTCTTTTACCCATTAATAACCGTCAAGTCCTTAAACTTTCTCTAAGTTTTCAATTTGGCCAAACTTTACATAAAGTGGCCAAATTTACCCAAATTTCACATTTAACTTCAAATGAGCTTAATTTTACTTAACTTGTCACTAATTTCTAAATAACACCATACTCTCTCCAAATTTACATTTTGGTCTCATACTTCTAAAAAGTGACAAATCTTTCCATAATTACTCAATTAGCTCATTTTCACCCAAATTAATCATTTTTCTCCCACTTTCATGATTAATTACACAAACACCATTTCTTTCTTCTTCTTTTCAATTCATCTTTGATAGCATTTTTCACCAAAAATGTTTTTCTTCTTCAAACTTTCACCAACTTCCTTAAGTGTTCTTAACATACTTTCTCCAACATAATATCATACTTTTATCAAGAACAACTTCATCATTTCTTAGCCTATACTTTCGGCCATTTGACCAAAAATTCCCTAAGATTTTTGTTCAACTTTTTAACACATTACACAAGTTTCAAATCATCAAATAATCAACATAGATCATGATTTTAACAAAGAACATCAACTTTGTTCTCTCTTATTAAATTCAGCCAAAACACTACTCCATCATCCATGATGATTTCAACTTAACTTCATGTATTAAACATGTTCATAAACAACCCAAGAACACATTTTAACACATACTTCAACTTGAATCTATACTTTAGTCAAAAATCCATAAATTCGGCTAAAGCACAACTATATCTTCCAAGATGATTCAAACATGATTCTAAGTATTAAACATGCTCCAAATTCACCCAAGAACATGAATCAAGCATGTCACCACCACCACCCGACCCCCAGTTGCGTAAGGCGGAAGCGTGAGCGGAAAGACAATGGCGGGCGGTGGAGGCGACGTCGATACTACTCCTACTTATGGTTTTGCGGACCTAAAACCCAGTCCTTAAAAAACTTTTCTACGTGGTTGACTAAACTTCATTGCTTAGTTTTAATTTATTAGCGCGTTATAAGTTTTTACGGTTTTCTAATTACATCCCATACCATCACCCAAAACAGGTTAACAATTTTACAGAAAATTGTGTAATATACAACATATATGTACTTGAGCTCCGCTCAACACCAGATGCACCAGAAAGGAGTCCTGCCCATTTCACTGGACAAGTACTCCCTGATAAAGTAAATATATACAGACCAATATAGCAATAAGGGTAATCCTATCTAACTACATATGCATGCTACATCTACAGAGCCTGAATTAAGCCATAAAGAATATACTTACTATGCTTGCGTGATCGGGTCGACAAGACTTTGTCGATCACAGAAGATATTGTTGCTGCTGCTAAACACAACCATGAAAGTTAAACTGTTAGTCAAAGACAATTGTGCTCACCCATAGTAATCAAATACCACTATAACATCTCAATCGAGACTACCCCCAGACAAAACATGAACCACTGGCAAGTAGTTCTAACATACCTCTGGTATCCAAATCTCTGTACGACCAGGCGGATCTATTCTGCGTGTCGTTACCAGGGTCTCCTGAAAATATTAATATAATGGAGGTGAGTCCTCGAGAGGTACTCAGTAAGAGGTTAGGTAAGGAATTACAAATTTTAAAAAAATGTTTTACCTGCATAAATAGTTAGCATGCGATGAACTAGCAATAATATACAACCTAATATAACATGGTATAGTGATATGCAATAAAATGATATGTAACTGTCCATCCCGAAGGATGTATGCTCTGTCTGTCCCGAATGACGTAATATTCCAATAATCTTCCGGTGGAACGCCGGCTCACACGGGTTCTCACAATCGACAGCCCTTTGATCCGGATTTAGTAACAACTGTCGCAAGGTACCTGCGTAAGGTGTACATCTCTAAGAACCTGTCACATGGTCTCACTTTGACCACATATCTATGTATATCTTTCAATATGTCTCATGATCATCATGATCAGAGGAGCAGTGCTCTCAGAGCTTAAAAGAAAACCAAAATCTGCACGTGTAAAATTTTACCATAGAACTAGCTCCGAGAGTCACTGGGCCCCACCCTCGACCCGAGTACTAACCCTTAACTGACCTAATATGCATGGAGTAAACTACAACGCATATTAAGAGAATTAAGCCCCTTCCTTACCTATAAGACAACAATAATCTCTGCGATGTTCCCGAGCAACACTTTTTTTCCAGCAACTCTTTACTCTAGAGAATTACTAGACTAAGTAAGGATTTATACTTAGTAAATTTAAACCTTACTTATACAATTTTTCCATATGTTGACTAAAGTCAACCGTTTGACCATTTGATCAACTTAAGCTTAAAAATGGCTAATCAAATTTTAATTTCGCCCAATTACCACTTAAGCTCCATTTAATCATTATTCATGATTAATTACATGCAAATCCTTATACTTTAACAAAATGTGTAATTTCATCCAATTTAGCATAAAGTGTCCAAACTCACTTTGAATGCTACCAATTTTTCACTTAAACATAAAGAAGTTTATTTTCACCTCTTTCATCCATAATTGCACATATAGTCCTTATACTTATCCAAATTTCCAATTTGGTCAAGAATTTTACAACTTATCCATTTTCACTTAATTTACCACAGTTAATTCCAAAAGTGACCAAACTTTCCCAAATCACATACTTAACTGAATTTCACCATACTTTATCACTTTCACCCAAAACTTCAGAAAGTGACAAAAACACCATTTTTGCACATTTTTTTCCATATTTTGTGATTTAACCACAAAAACACCAAATCTTCTGAAACTTCTCCAAACTTTCGGCCATGTTTTCAAAACACACCACGAGATTTTTCTTCAACTTTTCCACAACACTTTTGTTGTTCAAAGTCATCACTGCTCAACATAAACCACAACTTTTACAAAGAACACCATCTTTCTTTCTCATCTTCAAGTTTCATCCAACACTTGATGAACAACCAAAGGAGTGTTTTTCATACTTCAAACCATAGTTCTAGGAGCTTAAAAGCATCACTAAAATATCATAACACAACACTTAAACAAAGAACATCAACAAAAATTATCAACATATATATTCGGCCATTTTAGAAAATCATCATCCATGATGATTCAAGATTAGTTCCAAGTATTAAACATGTTCATAATCCACCCAAGAACACATTAGAAGCATCCTTTCAATTTAATCCAAACTTTGATTATGAACACAAATTCTTAGTTCACCCAAAATCCACCATCTTCATAAAACCAAGTAGGAAAGGTTAATACCACTTCATAATAACCTTATATACTTGCTCACCTTAAGAAGATCTTGAAGGAATGGTTGAAAAAATTTGTCAAGAACTTCTCCTCAAAACCGGCCTTGACAAAAGAGAAGAAGAAATGATGAACAACAACCTCCAAACTTGATTATCTCATAAAAAAATCATGAAAACTTAATTACCTTGTTAATCCTTGAAGAATCCTTGATGGAATGGATGAAGATGTGAAGAAATAGTGAAGAACAATTTCTTGGTAGAGAGAAATAGAAAGAGGCGGCAATAGAGAGAGAGAGAAGAGAGAGATATAATGTTGTTAAAGTGAACCTTATCTCTTACTTCTTCTCTTTCTATTCTATCTTAATGCAATCTTATCACATTATCTCAAACCACAACGCTTGTATGAGATTTGTAAATCCATCAAGTATCATGTATGAGTGACACTTGTCTTCACTTAGATATTTCCCTTAAACCATAAGAGCTTGACACATGTAATCTTTCATCATTACACTTCATTTATTACCCTTAATCATTACACTTCATTTATTACTCTTAATCAATACACCAAAATATCTTTTTTCTCTTCCTTTTATGCGCCACATCACCTTCTCAATTTAAATGACCATTTTTCTCTAATTTTCCAAAATGACCATTTTTCCCTCCGAATTCAATTTTTGGCAAAATGACCCGGGATTCCCATAATATTGTTAAATGCTAAAATCTTGCGGAATGGGCTCCAAGTAAATTCTTAGAACATGAAATTTATTCATAATCATGTTCAATACATATCATTCTCTATCCCAGTAATAATACAAATCCAATCCCCGGGTAAAATACATCAGAAATACACCATGCACCCGAGGTGAGTGTAATAATTTTTCCTTAATAATTACTCCATAATTCTAAATATACATAATATATCTTTAATGGAGTTATTCAATGGTACAAGATGTTACAGTCCACCCCCGGGATGTTGGTAATTTGTCAGAATATTTTATTCGGGACCGAAATCTGTTAGTACCGGAACTCCGTTTTGAACGTGCGAGGCACATTTTCTGCTAAGTATCCTGCCCTGGGAATTTATTTAATACTTTTTTCCATGGGATTTCAAATTTTGGGATTGGTATGTGAATCCCGGTTCATTTTTTCAAAATTAACCTTGGAGTATCGAGCTTTGTTTTAAACATGTAGAACACATTTTCGGGTAGTTCCGAGGCTCTGTTGAGGTTTATTCTTGTGATATTCTACATTGTGATGTTGGAATGTGGGTTCCGATTCATTTTGCTAACTTTCACTTTGGAGGGTAAAATGGTTATTTTAGAAAAAATTGACAAAAATACCCTTAAGGGTATTAAGAGATAAATTCGATTATGAGGGATAGAAAGGAGATAAAGTTGGTAATATTTTATGTATATGAGGATGAGTGGAGGACATGTGTCCTTTTGTGATTAAAGAAGAGATGAGTGGGATGATGTCATCTTCCACCATTATATGTTGGTAATTAAACAAGTGAAGAAAAAGAACAAAATTAGATAAAAAAGAAAGAAGAAATCGACAAAGAGAAAAGAAGAGAAAGAAATGGAAAATTAAGAAGGGTAATAATAATAAAAGGTATTATTATTATTATTATTATTTGGTATATGGGATAAATAGAATAGAATAGAAAGAGAAAGGAAAGGAAAAAAACATTTTTTGGCTTCATCTTCTTCCTTCATCTCCTGCCATGGCCGAATACATGGAGCTCTCATAGGGCAAAGGGTGGCTTCTTCAAATCTACCATTATTTTCAAGAGGAAAAGGATGGATCATGGCTAAAATGATGAGGTAGGAAGCTTTTCTCTACCTATTTCTTATCTCATGGCCAATTTTCTTCATATATGGAGCTAGGACTCTTTTTGGGTTCTCTTGAATCATAGATAATTGCTTGAAATTTGAGTGTTAAAGTGTAGTATGGATGCTTAGCTACACTTTTTGTGCTTGGAGCTTCCTCTTTTCTTCCTTCTTTCTTGGACGATTTTGGCATGAATGATTTAGGGTAATTTTGTGATTTCTTGATTTGATGAAGATTTAGATGGAATTGTGGTTCTAATGTGTTTTGAGGTTGATAAATAGGTCAATTCTAGTTTGGATTCATGTTGGAAGTTCCTCCTTGAAAATCCTTGTTGAGGCCAATTTTAGGGAGGATTATGTGATGATGTGTTCTTGATTAAATTATGGAATTGTGATGAATTTGGTGATGAAATTGAGCTCTAAAATAGATAGGAGGATGATTGGATCATTCTGTTTTGAAATTACATGTTTGGCCGATTTTTAAGGGGAGACATTTAATGATGTGTTGTTTGTTAAAGTGTGGAATTGTGGTGATTTGGTGATAGTATTGAGTTTGTGAATTGGTAGGAGGATGATTGAATTATTCTCCCTTATTGTTTATGAATGGACGAATTTTGATGTCGATTCTTTAAGGTTGACACCTTGTGTTAAATGTTGGTTATGAGTTAGATTAGGAATGAAAGTGAGTTTCTAATTAAGTATGTGGAATTTGGACAGCTTGTAGCTTGGTTAGGTACTTGTCCTTCATTTGGACAAATTTGTTAAGTGTTGAATTTAAGGTTATCTTTGGTAAAGAATGGTGGATTTGAGTTGAAAGGGATATGAGATTAGATTTCTGAATTGTTATGTGGATAACTGATAAGGTTTCATGTAGTTGGTCATCATTTTCATATGTTGGCCAAAATTAAAGTGTGATGTGTAAATTGGTGTTTAATGATGGTTGATCATTTTGAAGATGGGAATTGAGTTCCTTTCTGTAATATGGATGCATGTGCACTTGTATCATGATCGTAGTATGAAATCTTGTATGATTTGATCAATAGCTTGCATGATATGCATTACGATTATTGTATTTAAGTGTTGATTCTATTATTATCCATGGTTTCCTTGATGCATGGTATATATTATCGAGAAGTATGGTATATTCGTGACCCATGGTTTTCGACTTTTGTATTTTAGGAACAGTTATATATATGTATTTCGGGGTTCAAGATCTGAGTCATTATTCTTATCATGTTACATGTCATCATTCCCCCGCGCGCTTCCGCACCGTGCTGGCCGGGTGGGTGGTGACAGAAGGTAGCATGCACAAGTATAAAATAAAGGGCCAAAATATTATGTACATTTTACCCTTGAAAAATAGCTTGAGGAATACTTATTCCTTACTCCAAACGTATGCTCCTTCCTCGCTTGTTCTTGATGGATTGTCTCCTTGATTTCTTTTATGATGATGGCGGATGGAGATGAAGATGAAGAGGGCTCCCTTGATCACCAAGAGAAGAGAATAAGACGGACTAGAATGAGATTCCAAGATGTGGAGTGTCTTGTAGAGAACACAATGTAGATCCACATTTAATCTCCAAGAATGGCGCCAATTGAGAGAAGAAGAAGAACAAGAAGAACAAGATCATTACAAGAATTATGTGAATAATTGTAACCCTAATTACTTTACCATTAAAGCTTCCACTAAATCTTTATTTAAGCTTACATGGCTACTCATTTTACTACTTCACTAACTATTTATTTCCTTGAAATGAATAGCCTTTATCCCTTTTATTTTCTTTAAAATTCGGCTATATCAAAATATATCCTTTAATGGAGTTATTCAATGGTGCAAGATGCATACACCTTGTACCAAAGTTACCAAAGTATCCCTACTTTGATAAAAGGTTCTAGAGGTGGTAATAGATACAAAATTAGGTTTTGAATTATACAAAATAGTTCCAAACAATTTCATTTCACATAATTGAGCTCCTATAAGCTCATTAGTGCACTTTTACCAAAATACTCATACTTTGATAAAAAGATTCTCTAATGGTTTCTTCTGCTTCAAATGAATTAAGGTCAGTTACTTTTAACTAACTTGAACTCACAACTACTTTTAGTTGTAGGGAGCAGGAGTACCATGTCAAGAAGTTCTTAGTGCGCCAATAAATTCGAACACTGTCTTCTTTCTGAAGGGTATGTTTTCCTTTTTTTTGTTCTTGTCTTCATGCTGAGGATAGTTAGAAGCTATATGTCATATTTCATTGCACTTGTAGAAAATTGGAATTTTTAAGGAATTCCTTCCATCCATTTTCTTTTTGTCTCCATCTCTGCTCTTGAACTTGAAGTATTTTCTGAATTTCCTTTCAATAAGAGTAGCTTCGCCTTCAGTGTTCTCATTGTCATATTGAGCATGTTCTTGGACCTTCAGGGCCACGTTCATTCCCTTGTTAAGCATCTTTTCTTCCTCTCTTTCCTTTATTTCATAGGTGAGCAGTTTTCCAAACAACTCATCCACAGTAAGTATTCTCAGTCTTCCACCTTCATTGATTGCTTCTACAATGGTCTTCCAGCTGGGAGGCAGACTCTAGAGGATCTTTCTGACTAGCTCTTCATTTGTATATGATTTACCTAGCTGCTTGAGAGGTGTAAGAATTTCATTCAACCTCTTGAACATGTGTTCAATGCTCTCTTTGGGCTCCATTGTAAACAACTCATAAGATTGTATTGATCATGAATCATTACACAATAGAGTATGTGGATAGCTTTGACATTGAGTGTGAATATTTGATCATCTTTTCTGGCATATTCAGTATACTCCTTTGGAACTTCAATTCATTCTTCATTCTTCTTGGTAGGAATTTGATTTCCTGTGACGATGCATCTCCATATGGCGAAGTCAATAGGATGTGGATCCTAATTTTGTTCTTCCACGAGTTGAAATTTGTTGCATCAAATAGTGGAGGCTTGGTTGTGCTTTGTCCTTCATACATGGATGTGCTGGCCATCTAATCTTGTCTTTAAACCGCAAGGTTGTTCAAAATAAACCTTCTATGATACCAATTATAGACCCAGGTATGGCCAAGAGGGGGGTGAATTGGTCTTAAAACACATTTAAAACCTTTTTGATTTGCAACCAAAACCCTCAGATCAAGACGTTGATAGATCTGAGTTGATCATAATTGAATCACCAAGATATCAACGCGTTGATGGTTAACACATATAAGAATTTGTAAAAGAGTGAAGGAAATAATGATTTATAGATTTTTGATCAGCTCAACCTATGTCCTCTCCTCAAGACACACTTTAGTATTTCTCCACTAGAACGTGTTGATTTTAGATCTTTCTTAACATGTTTTTCATGTTAGTTCATCTCAAACATGTGTTATATGATTACAAATGTTCATCTTCTTTTCGGATTCAATATCATGATGTCTTTATTCAAATCATTCCTCATTCATCAAGAACTCATAAAGAAGGAGCATAAGAGAGATCTTAATCATTATACTAAGAAGAAGTTCATACCTTGCACCAAGGAAGAACAGCTTAAGGAATTTAATCCTTGCTCCTTATGTATGCTCCTATCTTCTCATTCTTCAATTTGGTGTTGGATGAACACCAAGTATACCAATGGAGGGCATATGTAATGTGATGAAATGAGGCTGGATGTGTTGAAGAAACACACTTGAATCCACCTAAAATGCTATAGGAAATACCTTAAGAGTTGTGGCCAAAACAAGAGAGAAAAGGAGAAGAGAAGTTAAAGAAATTATTGTATTCCGAGAGATGTGTAAATGGTGTCATTTCCAGCCTCCCCGCATCTCTATTTATAGATTATGAGGGATGGTTAAGGAGTGGAAGTTACCTTTAAGGCCAAGTGATCACCTATACTTGCTCCCATGGTGCTCATTTCCCGCTTTCCTCTTATTTAGTCTAGCTACTTTGCAACCTCCCTTAGTAACCTCCAAAATGGCGAAAGGGTGCAAGGGAGGAGGCATCCCTTCACCTCTCAAACTCCCTCTAAGACCGGTTATAAATAAATAACCATCAAAGGAGTTGTCTCATGGTTCATGGTGCATACACCTTGTCACCACCCCTCTGTGATACTTGTCAAAAGTTGTGCGGAAGCGGTTTATTGAGGCAGCTGGTGACGCCGGAATAGAGTTCATCGAAAGATGCGGTTCCAAAACCCGTCCATTTTCAAACTTTTTCTGAACTTAAATTTCTAACGCGTTATTCAGGATTTATGGCTTTCTAGTCTACTTACCGTTTAAACCTACACCCGGAAACACGTTAGTGATTTTACAGAAATATCGCATGCTTAATAAGGCAAACAAAGTTATACATCAGATAGAAACTACCACCCACTTCATTGGGTGCAGAGTTCCATAAAAATATACAGTCATCCGATATATGTGCATGCTTACTACACGACAGAGTCAAAATACTAAAATACCGAAAAATGTACTGTGAAGCGGCGATATTCAAGATGCCGCTCACTACAGCTACTACTGCCACCAAAAAAAGTTAAAATCGTTAGTCATTCCAGTCATTCCAGTTCCATAACCATAATTCATACAATAGACCAATCAAGACTACCCCCGCAAAACCTAAATCTAGATCAGGAATATCAATATGTACCTGAGACACTAGTACAAAATCATCTGCGTGGACTAATCCATTGGCTGTTGTTCAGTAGCTCCTGAAAAAGATAATCAATAAGGGGGTGAGTCCTCGAAAGATACTCAGTAAGGGCAAGGGCATATCTAGTGGATAAAAACGCGGAAACCTGCAAAAAACGTTAGCATACAGAAGGGTCTGGCGTGCCCTGTCCAGCACCCCGACTGATACAATAGGGGACTTGGTGGCCAGAGCCTAACCAACCGGGTTAAACACACATAGTCGCATGGTACCAAAGAGGTGCCGCGATACCCCAAGGCCGAAGCCGTATCAATACTGTGTTGGTGCAGAAATAATGCCGATAGCGTAGTGTAGATGTGCTTTCAGTAAAAGACCTGCACCCCACCCGACACGCTTCCCACACTGGTCAAAAGCCCCCCCCCC
>JBBYHH010360202.1:0-12046 GCA_038382905.1 Daphne laureola | reverse complement strand
GTAAAACCGCTAATGTGTTTTTGGGTACAGGTTTAGGCGGTAGGTAAACTAGAATGCCTTAAAAACCTGAATAACGCATTAGAAATTATAAGTTTGGAAAAAAATTTAAAATAGGCGGGTTTTGGAACCGCATCTTTCGATGAACTCCGTTCCGGCGTCACCAGCTGCCTCGATTAAACCGCTTCCGTGCAACTTCCGACAAGTATCACGGAGGGGTGGTGACACCACATATGTATACATCCATCACAAACCATACTCTTATAGACCTTCAAGACATTAATGACGGCCATCTTCCCAATAAATATGGAAGGGACAAGATTGTCCCACTTTAAACCCACCTCCTAGATAGAACATCCAACATGTAGCTTGAAGGCATATTATATGATTCATGCATGACTCATTTATCAAATCATATACATGAGCATTAGGAATCACAAGAGGAAAACTCACAGGAAAGAAGAATGGGTCAGATTGGTCCCGCTTAAAACTCGCGTCATAGACAGAGTGCACTCATGTAATACTAAGATATGATATGATTTAAAACTTGTTACACATTGATGTATGCTCACACATACAAGATCATATTAGAACCACAGCTCTGATACCACTTGAAGTTTTACAATCATCATTAACATGCTTCCATGTTAACATATCATATATGTTGGAATTCCTTGGCGTACCAAGAACTTTTTGCGAAGGTACTCCAGCTCAGAGGAGTGTAGCTCATGTTAGTTAAAGGTACTAACTTCAGGTCATTACTCCAGCTCAGAGGAGTGTAGCTCACGTTAGTTAAAGGTAACTAACTTCAGGTCATTTTGAAGAAAAATAAACCATTAAGATACCTTTTATCAAAGTAAGGGTATTTTGGTAAAAGTATACTAATGAGCTTAAAGGAGATCAATTATGTGTCATGGAAATATTTGGAACTACTTTATGTAATTCCAATCTCATTTAGTTGTAACAATCACTTTTGGCACTTTTTATCAAAGTAATGGTATTTTGGTAAAAATGGTGCATTTATGGTACAAGGTGTATGCACCTTGCACCATGATATAATGCTCTTGATGGTTACATATGTGTATGGCGCCATTATGGAGAGAAATTTGAAGGATTAATACTCATTAATCATGTTTAAAGTGAAATGTTACAAAATAGGTATGAAGGTAACAAATGCACATTAAGGCAAATTAAAGGTGGCCTTAATGTGTGTATTTACACCTTTTACAACCCTCTCCATATATAAATAGATGAGAGGGGTATCCATTTGTGGTGACCCTTGAACACATTACTCTTCATCATGTCCGTCACTTCTTCTCTCAAATTGGTGGCCGAATTCTTGCAAGTTATTGGAGCATTAAGGGTGGAACTTCTTGTTCCTTGCAACACAATCAAGCTTCAAGAAGATCACATAAAATATTCCATATCCTCTTCCTCTCTTGGTGTTTATCTTCAACCTTCAAGCTTTAAGGAAGGAGTATACGTAAGGATGGAGTAAGGAGTAAAAATCCTTAAGTAGTTTTTCCATTGGTGCAAGGTAAATCCGCCGCTTTTAGTATCATGTTTAGGTACCCTTCATCTTCCTATTTCTTTATATATTCTATGGTTTCATGGCATGAGTTTATGAAAAATACATCATGCTTGTTGTGAGTGAAACCACCTTGTATGTTGATTAAAATTGAGCATTACATTTGTTTGAGAAAGATCTACATGAAAAGTATGTTTATGGGACCTCTAAACTCTTCAATTGGTATCAAATCTTGAGCTTAATATTCTCATTCATCTCTATACTAGATGAATTTGGATGAAAATCCATGTAAAATAAGCATGAAACCAAAAAGTGCATGTTGAACTTTTAGTAACCACCTTAGTAACCGACACTTGATTCTTGAAACTTGTTGTAATTTCCATGTTTTACACATGATATATGGTCTGAATTCTTGTGTTTGGCATGAAACATTGATGAAAGAATCATGAGAAAGCTTCTTTAAGAATTCAGCCATAAGTGGTGATTTTGGTGGAAATGTTGAAAGCATGTAGTCTTTGTGACTTAAATGCTCCTAGAATGCTTTAATTGCATGATAAATGTGTTGAAATCATGTGTTAATGAGTAACTTCTATGTGAAATTTTAAATGGCCAAAGTTACATGTCAATTACTTGTGTGGATAGTAAATTTTCCTAATGTGCAAAAGTGCACCTATTTTTGGTTGAATTGTATGACCATGAAATGGCAATATGTTTGCTTATTTTTTTAGATGGTTTTATTTTATAATTTAATTAATTTGAATCAATTGAACATGTATGTATGTTATAGAACATATGATATACAAGTGTATTTTTTACATCTTGTTTCATGAATACATGTAAGTGTCATACTTGTAACTTAAGCTACAAGCCTCTACTCTAAAGTCTAAAAATGGAGATTTTATCTAAGGAGGTGGCTCTTAAGAGAGACTATGGTGACTCTGCTATCGTTCTTGGCAATTCTCCTTATGGTGACTAACGAGTTGAAAGACTATAGTTTAAGCTTGTGGTATAATAGTGCATGCATGTGTTGCATCGCTAAATGTACAAGTGTACAAGTACAAATAACCCTTATTGGAAGGCTCATTAAGAATAGGTGTATGAAATTATGGAAACTTGTTTTGTATGTTTCTAATTGAGTGCTATATGCACCTCTCTTACCATGTATGAATATGTATGAAGTAGTTTTATACACTTGTTGCTAGATTGAGTCTTGTTATGTGTTGATTGACATTAAAACATGTGATTGCATAATTATAGATGGCAAGTAAGAATATAATTGTTGAACTAAACAAGAACCTGAAATTAGATGGTGAACACTATTCAATCTGGAAACAAAAGGTCATGTTCATTATGATTGAGCAGGACACACTTGATGTCTTAACCAACGTGGTTAATCCTCCTGAAACTGGCGGTGATGGGACTGCCTATGTGGCATACCTAAAAAAGGACAACCTGTGTTGAGTGACACTTCTCTCTACTATGGTGGATGAGATAATGGTTGACTTCTCTACAATTGAGACTACCAAGGCCATCTAGGATGCTGTGAAGGAAAAATATGGTGATGTTTCTATTAAGAAACAAAGGTCTATGATTATGAGGTTTGAAAACTAAATCAAGAGACTCGAGCACACCTTGAATTCCCACTTGCATGAGATGTCATGCATGGTTCACCAATTGAAGAAGGTTGGACATGAACTCACCGATGAGCATAAAGTGCAAGCTATCATTAGGTCTTTGCCTGATGAGGAATGGTAATTGATGAAGGTCAATTTACCCCATAATCCTCAAATGAAGTCATTTGATGACATTACCCGCCATTTGTTACTTGAAGCGGAAGTAACAGCCCTTAAGAATCACTCCAAGGCATATGTTGCCTCCTGCTCTCGCAACAAGAAAGGGGGGAAGAAGGGGAAGTGGTTTGGTAAGAGCTATAATGGGAATGGCAAGGGAAAGGAAAAGACTAATGAAAATGGCAGTGGAAATGGACCAAACTTGGAAAAGTTCAAGAAGAAGAAGGATGTTTCCAAGCTTAAGTTCTTCAACTGTGGCAAGAAGGGCCATTTTACTAAGGATTGCAGGAATCCTTCTAATGTATGTTTACCTAATACTTCTAATGTACATGTTATTTCATGTACCATGCTTACTAAAACCAATTCTTTATGGATTGTAGATTCGAGAGCAACAAAACACATAGCTGGAGACAAGTCTTGGTTTGTGGAGTTCAGGAAACTCCCAAGAGGTGTGAAGAATGTCTTAGTGAGAAATAATGAACTTTTAGAAGTAGTTGGTATTGGGACTTGTAAAGTCCCTATGTGTAATGGATATTTTATTTATCTGATTGACACTTTATATGTACGGGGTATTTGTAGAAACTTGGTTTCTATTTCTAGTTTGTTGAAGTACAATTATAATAGTAGTGTTACTATTATGAAAGATAATCATGTTGTGTGTGAATGTATACTAAACTCTTTACTTTAAGGTTTTTGTGATCTATATTCTGTCTAAGGAGGTGGATTTTAAGAGGGACCTTTTGTGACCCCTCCATCTATCCTGGGAATGTACTTACAATAACTAAGGAGTTGAGAGACAATAGTACAATATGGTGTTACATGAATGGAACATGTATGTGTTACATGGCCAAATATACTAGTGACATATAATAAAGAAACTTCTTAGAAGGTTCGTTAAGAACATGTGTATGGAATTATGGAAACTTGTTTGTATGTTTCTAATTGCGTGTTATATGCGCCTCTCTTTCCATGTATGAACATGTATGAAGTAGTTTTGTACACTTGTTTCTAGATTGAGTCTTGTTATGTGTTGATTGAACATTAAAACATGTGATTGTATCATTGTAAATGGCAAGTAAGAATATAATTGTTTAACTGAACAAGGACCTGAAATTGGATGGTGAAAAGTATTCAATCTGGAAAAAAAATGTCATGTTCATTCTGATTGAGCAAGACACAGTTGATGTCTTCACCAACATGGTCAATCCTCCTGAAACTGGTGGTGATGGCACTACCTATGTGGCATACCTAAAAAAGGACAACTTGTGTTGAGTGAAACTTCTCTCTACTATGGTGGATGAGATAATGTTTGAGTTATGTATAATTGAGACTGCCAAGGGCATCTAGGATGTTGTGAAGGCAAAATATAGTGGTGTTTCTATTGAGAAATAAAGGTCTATGATGATGAGGTTTGAGAACTACATAAAGAGACTCGAGCACACCATGAATTCCTACTTGCGTGAGATGTCACACATGATTCACCAATTGCAGATGGCTGGAAATGAACTCACTAATGATCAGAAAGTGCAAGCTATCATTAGGTCTTTTCCTGATGAGGAATGGAAATTGATGAAGGTCAATTTACGTTATAATCCTCAAATGAAGTCATTTGATGACATTGCCTACCATTTATTACTTGAAGCGAAAGTAATGGCCCTTAAGAATCACTTCAGGGCATATGTTGCCTCCTGCTCCTCCAATAAGAAAGGGGGGAAGAAGGGGAAGTGGTTTGGTAAGGGAAATAATCGGAATGACAAGGGAAAGGAAAAGACTAATGGAAATGGCGGTGGAAATGGACCTAACTTGGAAAAGTTCAAGAAGAAGAAGGATGTTTCCAAGATTAAGCACTTCAACTGTGGCAAGCAGGGCCATTTTGCTAAGGATTGTAGGGATCCTGCCAATGTATGAGTACCTACTACTTCTAATGTACATGTTGTGTCCTGTACCATGCTTACTGAAACCAATTCTTTATGGATTGTAGATTCGGGAGCAACGGAGCACATAGCTGGAGACAAGTCTTGGTTTGTGGAGTTCAGGAAACTCCCAAGAGTCATGAAGAATGTCTTAGTGGGAAATAATGAAATTTTAGAAGTAGTTGGTATTGGGACTTGTAAAGTCCCTATGTGTAATGGATATTTTATTTATCTGATTGACACTTTTTACATAACGGGTATTTGCAGAAACTTGGTTTTTATTTCTAGTTTGTTGAAGTACAATTATAGATTAACGTTTTCTAATAGTAGTGTTACTATTATGAAAGATAATCATGTTCTGTGTGAATGTATGTTTAACAATGGATTGTATGAACTTAGACCAAGTAGCCACACCAATTCTTCATCTAGTTTCCATGTGATAGAGGTCACAAGTGAAATGACTTGGCATGGAAGGCTTCTTCACGTAGGTCAAGATAGGATGAATAAGTTGGTCAATAGTGGCTTACTTAGATCCTTAACTAAAGTCAAATTTCCAAGTTACCAATCATTCCTTGAAAGAAAGGAAAAAAAGAAGCCATATGGACATGACACTAGAAAGGAAGAAGTACTAACTTTAGTACATTCAGACTTGTGTTGTCACCACCCCCCTCTGCCAGACACATCAGAGACGCAACACAGTGGCGTGAAAGGGAGGAGGTGATGGTGGGATTTCTCCATCAAATCCTTCACAAACAAAATCAACCTTACCATGTTGGGTTTATCCCATAACCCGACAAAATCCTTCATTTAACAAATTAACACAAGCAGAAACAAATTCAGATTTTTCTACAAAATGTTCACAGCAGACCTCCGGTCAGTCAAACATTTTTAATAAATTTCACAGAGTTCCAAAACACGTTCTGTAATTTTTTTAAAATACTAGACACATAGAGATATGTTAAAAAACAAATTCATAATTTTCCACTAAGCCAAATGGTGCAGTTTATTCGCGGAAGTTTGGCCAAAAATGCAGTTTTTCTGAAAACAGTTTTACTTGCTTAACTTTTCCATTCATTTCCACAACCGACCAACTAATCCCGAAACATAATCCATACACCTAAAACAGAGATGTCGCATGCAGAAGATCATATATACATATATCAACCCGAGCTCAGCTTTGTCCAGGTGCGCCAGAAAGGAGCCCAACACTCCCTGATTAAACAATGCAGATAGGTAATTCAGAACATCACAGAATAAATAAATGATCCTTAACCACTAAACATATACGTATATGATCCTAACTTATATCCAGATCTATATGCTCAGAATGCAATATACCCCTACAGAGACGGTAATCTACTACGCTCTAGTGACCATACTGTCACGAGCATCCAAATCAATATTAGTCCTTGCTGTTGTTGTTGCTGCTGCTACTACCACCAACCCACTAAGCTGACTATACCTCATAAGCTATGAACCAGAGTTTCCTAAAAATGATAATTATAAGGGGTGAGTCCTCGAAAGGTACTCAGTAAGGGCAGTGGCAGAGATAATGGTTTAAAAACTAAAACCCTGCAAAGACATGGTTAGCAAAAATGTTAGCCCTGCAACAGATGTTAGAACACAAAATTATTCACAGATCAGATGAGCTATCGTGCAGCTCATGCACAACAGACATATCATCTTATATATGTGTATCCCGCATGGCAATAAACAACATAAAAACATATAATTAGACATTGCCCCACAATAACACATTCTCAGAATTCCTGCAACCAAAGAACCAAACATATACAGATACAACAAATAAACAAAACATAACAGAACAGAATTAGCAGGCCCCCAAAGACCCGATTGGATATGGGTATACTTGAGAGTAATATACAGAATAGAGGTATGGTACCAGCCAGGGGGGTACATCCCCTTATAGAAAACCTCCTAAACAAAACAGAACAGACAAATCATATGTCTTCACATACAGAGTGCCGATCAAAATGATTGAGGCACTGCAGATCCTCATCTCTGACCACAAAGTGATATAGAGATCCTCGATCGGATGATTGGCCGCCAGAGCTCCGTACCTGCATACCATTACCTCTACTATGTAACTAGCCCCGAGAGTCACCGGGCCCCACCCTCGACCCGGGTACTAGTCCCAACTTATCCGCTATGCAAACCAGTAAACCAGAATGCATAAAAGAGAAGTTGAACCATTACCTGAGTTATCCTGACCAGACCGAAACTTTCCTGCAGATACTGCCCCCTTTCCATTGCCTAATAACCCACATGAATATCAATTAACTATGTAAATATTTACAGAATTTATTTTCTATTTCTATGTTATACTTTTTCCAATATGTCACCAGCTTTTACTTTAAATTTCATATTCTACTTTATTTTCAAAATACTTAAACACATTCCTTTTTTTTTTTTCGTTCCAGCTTTCCCACTTTTTCCAATTCGACCCAATATTTCAAAATTTAACAAAATTTCATCAAACTTTCACATACTCCAATTATTTTACTAATTAACTTTTCTAAACCTCATTTCACAACAAAACATAACATTTTCATCATCAAACACTTAACTTTTCATCTTAATACAATTCGGCCCTAACAAAATATTTTTAACAACTTTATCAAATTTACATACAATTTTATATTTTAACCAATTAGGTCACTTAGATATAGTTTCCAACTAATTACTCAAATTCTCATAACAATCCCCAACTTTACTAACCTATACATTTTCGGACCCACCAACTCAAACCTAACCATTTAATCCTTCTTTCCACCAAACCACTAATTGTACTACTAAATATTGATCAAAGCATCAAACAATACCATTTAACCACATACTACCCATTTCATTTCTTCCTACCAATTCGGTCCAACTTACAACATATAGCTAGGTGATGATTTTCAACTAATTTCCAACATCAAAGTTACTCCCAAAACACCCAAGAACACACTTTTGCTATCAATTTAATTAAATTCCAACATTTTATTCTCCAATTCAAATTAAACCCTAAACCCTAACTCTATGATTTTCAATGAATTAGACAAAGTTTCAAGCACCAAACTTACTCCCTAGGCACCCAAGAACAACAATCTAACATCAAATTAAAGTTTCATCAAACTTTTCTTAAGGACCTTATAAACCCTAACTTAAATCAACAGTTTTCTTCATAAATCTTGAATAAATATTATAGGAAAACCTTATACTAACCTTAGATCTGTCTTATTAACAACATACCTTAAAGATTTGGAAGAGAACTCTTCCTTCAAACCTTCCCAAAAATTGACCCACCAAAAGAGTACGGAAGAGGAGTTTTTGCTCTCTTTAACCCTAATATATTATATACTATATTAACTTAAATTATATTTATTACTTAAAAAACTTTATTCTTATTTTTATTACCTTTAATTTTCCAATTTGACAATTTTACCCCTAATAACTAACCTTGGTAAAATGGCCCGGAAACCCTATTCTGATTCCCAAATAAAAAAAATTCCGGTGACGACCTTAACAATTCCCCCACCTTAAAGCTCTTGGCCCTCCAAGAGCTCATCTAATACCGAGCCCAACAGAATATACCCACAGAATACATTACAAAATCAAAATTTCCCTAATTCACAAAATTTTCCCAAATCAGAATCTGCAGATCCATAAATACCCTTATATCAAAGTGGACGAACAAAATTATCATTCATAACGAGCATACCTGCTGTCTCCCCTCGTCAGGAAGACCCACCATACTCTATATGGAAAACTAATCCCGAGATGGGTGGTAACTGAGGTGGTGGTGGCTGCTGTCGCTGAAACTGTGGTCTCGGGCCACTCTGTGATGCTCCACGTCCCTGAGGTCGGAAGGGCTGGGCTCTCGGCTAAGAGGATGGTTGCACTGTAGTCCCCTGGGCTAAAATCTAAGGGCAGTCACGTATCCAATGCTCCGCAGAGCCATAACGCAGACATCGGCCCGCATATAGATAACACGTATGACTAGGGTGACGCCTACCACAAGTACGACAAGGTGGTAATGGTCTCTTAACACTCTTGCCTTTATCTCCAGCGCCATGCCTTCCAGATCTCCCAGCATCCCTGCTAGTCCTCTGCTGACCCGAATCTCTACCCGTGCTCTGAGGTCGCGGAGACATAGGTTGAGACTCAAACATATTGGTCTCTACAAGCTCAGCCCTTTGTACAACCTCAGTATATGATGTGATGTCTAAAGGTTCCACGTACTATCAAATCTCGGGTCGAAGACCCCTCTGAAATATGCTAGCCTTTTCTTTCTCACATCTATCATACAAAGGAACATACTGAGCTAGCCGGTCAAACTCATATTCGTACTTCACGACAAATCTGTCTCCCTAAACCAGTCTATCAAACTCCGCGTGATGGCATTATCGGGTCGCATAACCGATCCATCAATCTCGGAACAACTCCGTAAACTTCTTCCAAGTCATACCAGTATCCCTCTGGCCACGCCTAACATAACGTGTTCTCCGTGCACCTAATACGCATTTCCACCAATGATATGCTTGTTCCTGAAGATTAAATGAAGCCAACTTTACTTTCAACTCAGAAGAGAATCCCATACCTTCCAACAGTCGCTCGATATCTGTCATCCAGGATTCTGCAGCCTCCGCTCCTCCCTGTCCAGTGAATCGGGGAGGACCAAGGCGTTGGAAATGCTCCAACACAGTAAGACCATCAAAAGCTATCGTGTCCTCCACATGAGGTCTCTGAACAATCCGGACATCCTCACCATCATCATCTCTCGCTCAGCGGCGGCGATCTGGTCGTTGCTCGCTCTGAACATCCAATCGACCCTGAACAGATAAATTTGATCTAACCTTTGATCTCGGCCTGACTGAACGGGGGTTTCTTCTCTCACTATCTGTATCCTCCTCCTCATCAGAAGTATGACCATAAAGATAGTTCCTGGAACTGGTGAGGGTAACTGTCTGAGTATCAGAATGGATTGATGTAGTGGATGAATCCGTAACCCAGTCAGTAGAGCTATCTTGATCCTGTGGTCCAGCCTGAATCTGGGGATGGCCCTGTGCTCCAATAGCAATAATAATGTCCAAAACTGTTCTCATCTGTCCTAATACTTCCATCAGATACTCAGGGATTGGATGTGTCTGAGGAAGTGGGGGTGGTCGACGTGATCTGAGGTTCCATCATCTTCTTCCTGATCCCTCAACATAATGGGGGTCCGCACCCCTATCTTCCTTGTACTCACCCCGCTGATGTCTGGTGTCAACCATTTCCTAAAATTCCAGCACAGAAATGGAACACGACAACCTATTAACTACTTATCGCAGCAGCAACAATTTCCTAATGGCTCTGTAGTGTAGATACAATGTACAATGCATGATGCCACTACCTAATCAGAAATTTAACACAATTTACATTATCTTACTATCAATTAATTTAATCTTTAATAACTAAATCCTACCTTTTTCCCATTTATCAAAGATATTTCAGAACCTATCTAGATCAAACATGACTAAACAAACTACCTGTAGTCCCACATCACATTCCAGAAAAGTTCTTGTAAGGAGGTGGCCAGTCTCCTCACAGAACTATCCCGAAATAATCGATGGCACAAGATTTATCCAGTCAAAATAATTTCCCAGAACCTTAGAAAGTTACTTGCCTTCTTCAACCTCGCTCTGATACCACCTTGTTACCACCCCCTCCATCCAGAACCCTCAGAGGCGCGCGTGAGAGCGATGCAGTGGCGCATAGGGGAGGGTAACAGTGGAATTTCTCCCTTCATCCTGTCTAATTAAATTAAAACAAATGTGGTGGATAGATCGCATAACCAATGACATAATTAACAGACAAAATTATATGCAGCAGACTTCATATGTATATTCATGCAATACAACTCTAGCTAATTACTTGTATGTACAAGTGCATACTACCGCTACAGAGCCATAATTAAAACATTTACACCTACAGTTTTGGTCTTGGAGTGTCTCCTGTGGCACAACTTTCAAAATTTTCTTTGCTTCGGCTACTGCTGCTGCTCTACCCGACCTACTAAGACAACCGTACGGTCTACTCCGCTGGTTGGCTCTCAGATTCTCCTGAAAGTAGTAATTATAAAGGGATGAGTCCTTGGAAGGTACTCAGTAAGGGCAGTGGTATAGGTAATGGTTTTAAAACAAAATCCTGCGAAGACATGGTTAGCGAAGAAGTAATCATTAAGCAACAAACAAGCAACATTCAAAATTATATGGAAAAGTCCTGCAGGGCAATGCTACAAGACAGAATTATTCATCAGAATTTTCATAACACACACAGTAACATATGCATAGAACATACAACAATCAACAACAGACAACCAACCAAACAAAGAAAATCCTACACTGCCCCGCAGAACTAGTTTCCAAAATTCCTGCAAAACATAGCAGAACAAACACCAATATAATATACACACATATAATAAATGTTATCTAACTACACAGAATGACGGGACAAAACAGAGGGCATGGTACCAGCTAGGGCCTAGGACCCTTAACAGAATCCGTCACAGAACAAAACAGAATAATGACAGAATATGTATTGCAGAATATCCGAGTAGCCTTTAAAGTCTTGTACCTGCATACCATTACCGATACTACGTAATTGGCCCCGAGAGTCACTGGGCCCCACCCTCAACCCGGGTACTAGTCCCAACATACAACAATCAACAACAGACAACCAACCAAACAAAGAAAATCCTACACTGCCCCGCAGAACTAGTTTCCAAAATTCCTGCAAAACATAGCAGAACAAACACCAATATAATATACACACAT
>JBBYHH010360092.1:0-12046 GCA_038382905.1 Daphne laureola | reverse complement strand
TTTCATTATTTAGCATAATCCATTATCCTTAATGGATATTCTCGTCAAATTACCCGAAATGACCATTTTATCCTCCCTAGATGAATTTTGGTATAATGGCTCCAAACCCATATTTAATCCTTCTGACATTCAATACGTCAGTAAAAATCCCCAATTCAATTCATGGGATAAGAGAACATCAGAAAACGTGTCCCGCACGCTTCAACATAAAATCCAAAAAATTACAAATTTGCCATCCGGCAATTTTTCTGGATTTTCCACCATTTTTCCGGTATGGGTGTAACAAGTTACCTCATACCGCTAACCGCATCTGTTAGATTACCAATTACAAAAAACAAAAAATGTAATCACCAATTCACTGATTTGAACTTTAACTGCGGATGAAATCATTAGAAACAGTCAATTATCCGTTGTTGAGGATTCTTATCTATCACACATTCATGCCTAGTTGCAGATCGTTTAATTACCATCTATGTGATTTATCACATAGCAAGCCAAAGCCCACCCAGTACACAACAAAACAAAAATTTCAATTGACTAAATTGCCTTCGGTATAAATTAGTAAGAGATAAGGGCTTTTTCTCACCCAGCAATTCTGAATCCCCCTTTTGCTCCTTGTTGTCGTTCCATTTTCTACCTTCATCATGGCCTTCCGACGTTCAACGAGTACGTCGGCGCCTTCGGCTCCCAACGCTCGCAAACTGATCGGATCAGAAGCCGCATGATCTCTTCATCAACAAAATCAAGATCTGGAGCGTTGTCGTCCTCTTCGACGATGTCCGTTGGAAGGATCTGGCCACACGACGGAGAAGGATCTGACGACCAGCTTTCACCGTCTTTCGGTGAAGTCCAAATTTGTTTGCAATGGCGATCTCTAATGATTGTTTTATAGAAAAGAAACGAAAGGCAAAGGCAAAGGATCTTCTTGATCACAATTCACAATGAAAGTTGTAGTGATACTTTTGCGATTCTATTATCATTTGCTTCTTCTGGTTTGCAATAAAATATTACTCTAAACAGTTTCTTCATTTTAAAGAATATTATATTTATTACAATAATAAACTATTTGGAGAGTGGAGAGATGAGATGGGAGAGAGAAGAAAGATATTTAAACCAATAAGAAGTAGTTTAGGAAAAAAAAAGAGGAGAGAGGTTTACTAAATCGTAATAATGTAATATGACACCGGAAAAGTTTAAAAGAGAAAAAACCTCCCCTTTTGTGTTGTTTCTTCATCTTCAGTTCTATCCTCCAAACTCCAACAGAGGCCAATGAGTTACCTTACGGGTAATTATCAAAAAAAAAAAACTGAGATTTATTATATTTTTTATTTTTCCCCTCATATTTTTAGAATTTTCTTTTTACCCCTCTGATTTGGAAAAACATATAAATACTCCCCTAAAATTCTGTCATTTGTCATGTTAGATGAGTGAGACCCATATGCAAATACAATTGAAATTCTGAAAATACCATTAATCACATATTTAATTCTTTTAATTCTACCCTTCATTCTTAACCCGTTTCCATTCCTTTCCTGTTTTTATCCCCTTCGCCTCCTTCTTTCCTTTTTTGTTTTTGTTTTTTCAAATGCAAATGTATTCATTAAGAAAGGAGAAGGATTACAGGGAGGGAACAAATAGATACACAAAAGCTTTCATAAATAAAAGAAAAAGAAAAAAAAAGATACACAAAAGCTTAAAGCTTAAGCTTAAGCCCATGTCTGATGAACCTCTCGAACGCCTCCTTCACCTCAGTGTTCTCTTCCCACGCCGCCTCCATCTTTTCCCCGATACTCCTCGTTCGGCGAGTGATTCAACAGCACATCGAGGACCGTCATCGGTTGGATCTGCGACGGGAAGCAGTTTAGTAAAAGAACCTATGGCTTCTCCATGAATAACCGCCACTAATCGTTTGAATGGTTCTTCGTAGGCACCGGTGTCCGAGCGAGCCTAGATCTGGCCACCAGGGCTCGTCCTTTTTGTCGCCGTGGCCAACGGTTCGAGCCTAGATTGTCGATTGATGAAAAGAAGTGTGTTATATTTTTTGATTTGTTTGCTGGTTGGGTTTGATTTTAATTTGCAGGTTGGTTGAGAGTTGAAGTCAGGGGAAGAGAAAGAGAAAAAGAAAAAAAGATGAAGTCAGGGGAAGAGAAAAAGAAAAACAAAAGTCATGGGCTTTAATCAGAAAAAGAAAAAAAAAAGAAAAAGAAGAAAAAGAAATGAAGTCAGGGGAAGAGGAAGTCACATGGCGGTGGAGCAGATGGATTAGATTTAGTGAAGGGTAGTCTAGTCTTTTGGCGTTCCATTAACAAGACAATGACGGAAGTTATCTCTTAGGGGGGTATTTGTATGTTTTGCCAAACCAGAGGGGGGTAAAAAGAGAATTCAAAAAATGCAAGGGGGAAAGTGGATAATAAAGTAAACTATGGATTTTTTTTTTTTTACAATTACCCTTCGGTTATCTACCATCTATGTGGTAACCCACATACGAGTCTAAAAGTCTATAAATTATTACTACAATCCAATTCGTAACCTCCATTATCAAAGTCTATATTGTTTATCGTAATAATGTATTACGTTTAGTGTAGCTCATGAAACTGTCTATTATCAAAGTCTATATTATCTAAACAAAAGTACGAAGTGTATAAAAAGATCTCCATAAATTAATTTCTATGATAAATTTTAAAAAATTCTTTTATACTATGTAAAAGTGTTTGCAATATGATGCATGACACTTTGATTGTTTATTTTAATTTATTTGTATTGTGTCTACTATAACCCGTAAAATTGACTACTATCAAAGTCTATAATGTCTACAGCAAAGTGCAAAGTGTATAAATGGATTTTTATAAATTGATTTCTACAATATATTTTAAAAAAATATTTTTTAATATTCAAAAAAATGCAATGCAATATATAACACTTTGATTGTTTTTGTAGTTAATTGTATCATATTTATTGTAGTCCTTAAAGGTGGATATTACGAAAGTCTATACTGTCTATGCCAAAGTGTAAAGTGTACAAAGAGATTTTTAGAAATTAATTTCTTCCATAAATCTTAAAAAAGTATTTTCAATTGAATCAATGCAGAACGAAACTATAATATCTAGTACAAGTCCTATGTTGCCCCGGTGACGAGATCGCAACGGACAATGATCGGAGCTCGAAGAGTCATTTCTCCTTCGGATTTCGATATTGGATGTCGATCGGCCATCACAATTCCATGACAATATAACCGTAGTCGTCGATTCTCTCTCCTACCGAAATCCTTCTATGCAGCGGCAGAGGTATTTGGGGACGGGGGTGGCAACTGCCACCCATAATTTTTTGTATAGATAGAGGTATGTAGTATATATTTATGTAATTTGGGTGATTAAATTTTACTTTTTTTTATAAATATAACTAAAATATATTATTCAGCTACTGCATAATTAAATTAGATCCAAATGGACCAAAAAACCTCAACCCAATCCAAACAAAAAAAAAAGATCATAAACAAAGTAACTAAATTAAACTCAATCCCAATTCTAAAAACTAATTACTAGCCACGTACCCATAGGCCCACCACCCACACCAGCCCAATTTGTCTTCTACCAACCCCACACACCAGCAGAATTGCAGAAGTCCAATTTTCACAAGAAGAATCACGGTGAGTCGGTGACACCTCTAGTTTGCACCAAACAATAGATCAAGTTAGAACTCCGGCGTCTCTTGTACCACCACACCGAATTATCTCCGGCCTCTACCTCTGCCTTGCACCCCAGCAGCTCGGCCTTCGCTAAATCCTCTTTGTCCTGCTGCAGCTCCGCCTCTGCCATTGAAGTGAATCAAACACAACAGGACGCACGACGCAAGAAGGTAAATTGAAAAGCAAGTTAATTTTTTTTTTCCAGTAAATTTTGTGCAAGTTAAACTCAACTTGGTGATATAGATTTGTAAAATTTTAACTCTAGTTTTTCCATTAATCAAAATCATTCAATTAGATGGAGAATTAGAGTTAAATTATTTGTGTATGTACAATATTCTAATTAGAGTTCAATCATTTATTGTAAAAAGCTTTAGTTTGAAGGAGTTGATTGATGACTTTAGAGACTTGAAGGAGCGTCTTATTAGATTTTGATTTGTGGATAATATGTACTTTTGAAACTATATTATGTTAATGATCATATGATATTTGAACCGTTCCCGCCACCTCAAGTGCCAGATCCTGGCTTCGCCGCTGCTTCTATGTTGCGTGGCTTGCCGGCTCATCGGTGTTTCTTCAACGGTTTGGTTTGTCTCTTTGCCTCTCGTGAAATGATGGAGTATTATGGGGAGAGGAAAAGACACACTTAAAATATTTATATTAAGGGCAAGTTTGCTACTCCATCCGTCCCACGAAAATTGGGACATTTGACTTTTCACCTTGTGTTTGACTCAATTTTTAACAAAGAAGAATCTGTTAAAAATAATTTAAATATATATATTTAGAAACTTGACACGTTCATTTAACATATGCATATAAGTTATTTGACATTATATGTCAACATGTTGAAGAAAAAAATTATAAATTAAATACTGAAAACAAAATGTTACAATCTTTATGAGACGGATGAAAACAGAATGTTAATAGCCTTGGTAGCCTAGTTGTACCTTATTAATTGGCTTTCACCTTGAAAGTAAAGCTTATCTTATTTTAATAAAATTTGAAGTAGCCTTTTCAATAGGGTAAAGTGCATCGTTAATCCCTTAACTTTGCTAAATATCTTATTTGGGCCCTATTTTAAGAATTTGTCTTACTAGAGTCTCTTAACTTCATATTTTATCTTAGAGTAAAGTCCATTTTTAGTACCTTAACTATAGTGTGTGTTCTATTTTGGTCTCATTTTAAGAATTCGTCCTATTTTGGTCCTAAAATCATGGTTTTTGTCCTATTTTAGTCCTTCCATCTGTTTGACCGTCACATTGACTGTTAATTAAGTTACTTTTACGCAAATACCTCTAAAAATACAATCTAATTACACATTTAATAGATGTATGGTCACTAAACTTTTAATAAATATACATATAAGTCTTAATATTTCACTCCCTCTTGTTTCAGTCACTCTCTCTCTCTCTCTCTTGATGAAATGTTCATCTGGGCTTTTCAACTTCAAACTAAGATAAATATACATATAATCCTGCCTCTTCCATCACCAACCATCTAGCCCGCCATCGATCGACCCTTAAACTTTCCCTACTCAGATTGACGGTGATTGGGCAGCCCCTGGTTCCTGGTGGTGGTTTTCGGCGGGAGGTGATGAACATCAGTGCTGGTGGGTGGAGGTTGGAAAATAGAGCTGGTGGGTCGAGCAGGAAAAGGGTCTCCAGGTTTCTCCCTCTACCCGTCCTTGATTCGACTTTCGATCCAGTCATCGGAGCTACGATTTGGCGATGATCTCTTGCAGGCTTGGGTGGGAACCCTCGACGGTAAGCCTGGACAGCGGCAACATCTTTGAATCTGATTTTTTGAAGTCCTTTTTGGTCTATTCATCATCTCAAACTCTCCATCCTCTTCTCATTGCAAAATTTGATTCAATGTCAGGGTGTTTAGCTTCAAAATCAAACTAATTGCAATTTTGAAGTTTGTCTATATCATTTTAGATTGCAAAAAAATCATCTTAAGCCACCATCTGAACCTGGCCGAAGCGTCAACGACGGCGATGTTGAAGTTTGTTCGTGATTCATGCCGTAAAAAGCATATCTTTAAGTCCTTAATTTTTTTCCAGTGAGAATCTCTCTCTCTCTCTCTCTCGCTATCGTGAACTCACCGGTGCCAGGACCTCTGATTTCCACCACTCCGAGAGTCGCGGCCACCCCTGGTTCGAGATCTGAGATGAACCCACTCAGATCCGCCACTCAGACGCCATCTATGCTCGAATCTCGTGGCAGAAAAGAAGATGTTTGACGATGGCCCAAGTTTCTGGGTGCGCCAGAGATTTTAAATGAAGTAATGATGGGTCGTCTCGATCCTTCATCGAAATGCAGGACGTCGCGACGGTTGGGATGATCGGCAGAAACTTGGCAGTAACCAGCGAGCATAGCCTACAGGTGAAAGAGGAGATTGTAATTTTAATTAAGTGTTAATTCTTCAATCATCACGAACCCCAGTATCCCTGTATGTTATTGTTAGTTGTTTTCGGAAATGGTACTGAAGAATAATTATCATGTTTGATTATGGAGGAATGGATAAAGGAAAATAATTGATAAAACAGCCGGGTATCTAATTCAGAGATGAAGAAAACAGATGAAGATGAATGTATTCTAAGAGAAAAAACAAGATGGTATAAAGTGGCGAAGATGGTGAAGTTGAGGTTAAAAAAAGATTGTGATGAAATTGATAGATTCTTATAAATATAATGATATAGTTGTAAATTGAGTTATGAGTATTTTAGTCATTTAATAAATGTAACGAAATAATTAACAGAATAATTAAAGAAAGGACTAAAATAAAATAAAAAATTCAGTTTTATGATCATAATAAGACGAAGAAATAGGACACGCACTATAATTAAAGGATTAAAAATGGACTTTACTCATAAAATAACGATGAAAGGGAGAGAGATTGATTTTGTGGATGTCTCAAAACCAAGTCTCCTACTTTTCATATTCATTGGGCTGTGTAGATCTTAAACCTCAGAGGCCCATCTTCCTTTTCTGTCTATAAGGCTTCCACAACTTCAACACTGGGCCCACCTCACTCTATTTGCTATCAGATCTTTGGGGGCTTGACATGAGGATGGGAGTGCTCTTTTTGGACTTGCATTGGCATCTCTTTAATGAGTAATTGTTATCTGTAATGAGTCGTCCGTTGTTCATATTTAAAATTTTATTTAAGTTTAATTTTAAAATTATATAAATGGAATTTAAATCAATTAATTCGAATCAAGTTTGATATGTTCACTTCTATCAATAAAATATAAAATAAATAAATAAAAAGTCAAGTCAAGTAGAGTAGAGACAAGTAACTCATTCTTCAAGTTTAATTTAAAATATGTATCGAGTTTTAAAATTGTTCAAATCAAATCAGAAATTAACTCAAATTTTTCGGATTTAGCATCTTGATTAGTGACACATCACCATAAAAATTAAATTGATGTGTTTATCATTTAGGTAAAGTTTTTCGTTCAATTTTCATCTCTATCGGATAGTGGCTATTCTCCAAAATGCCCTTATAATATAATAGGGCTAAAAAAGAATAAAAAATAAATAAATCGAAATAATAATACTCCACTACCATGCTTCATGCATGTTTCTTCGTGTTCTTTCCGGTATGAAGAAATGGCGGTTACTGGTGAATCGTGATCGTGGCACGAATGAAGGAACCGTTCTTCTTCCTCTTCTTCTTCTTCTTCTTCTTCTTCTTCTCTCACAAAACCCAATTAGCTATCAATTGCATATTCTTCCATCTCCTCAAGAGATACAAAAATGGCGATTTCCTTCTTATCATCATCTCTCTGTTTTTTCTTCCTCTGTTTTCACTTTTCCGGCGGAACCCAACTCATAATCTCCAACAACTGCCCCGAATCAATATGGCCAGGGATCCTCGCCACCGCCGGACACCAAACTCCCATGTCCGGCGGCTTCCACCTCCCCACCGCCGGTCAACTCGTCCTCGATCTACCCCTCAACTGGTCCGGCAGAATCTGGCCACGACAGGGCTGCTCTTTCGACCAGACAGGCGGTTTCCGTTGCCAGACCGGCGAATGCTCCGGCTTGCTCCAGTGCGGCGGCGTCGGAGGCAGACCGCCGGCGACTCTGGTGGAGATGACCCTCGGGTCCCCGACGTCGGCGCTGCATTACTACGACGTCAGCTTGGTCGACGGCTTCAACGTCCCGGTGTCGATGGTGCCGCTCGGCGGCGGGAAATGCGGCGCGGCGGCGTGCGAGGCGGACCTGAACACGTGCTGTCCGGCCAACTTGGTGGTGATGAAAGGCGGGAGGATTGTGGGGTGTAAAAGCGCGTGTGCGGCGGCCAACACCGATCGGTATTGCTGCAGAGGCGAATTCTCCGATCCGGCACGGTGTTCGCCGACGGTTTACGGCCGGTTCTTTAAAGCAATATGTCCCAGAGCTTATAGTTTTCCCTTCGATGATTCAACTGGGCTTAAGACCTGTTCGGCTCCTCGCTATCTCATTACATTCTGTCCCCCTAATTGAAAAATCTGATGATTAAATGTTATCCGTAGTCAATTTCAACATTTTATGAATGTATATTTTTAATTTGCCCTTAATCCATTGTCTCATTCCTGTCTTTGAATATATTTCATGAAGACCGTAAACTTTTTTTTGTTAAAAAAACTAACGAATTAGTTAATGGTGTTAATAAAATACATTAAAGGTTGAGAATTAAAAGGTAGATCTTGACTAATATTTTATTATATTCTTCCATTAGAAATGTGTCATGTGGGGTGTAAACGGGCAAGCCGAGCCGAGCCCGAGCTCGTGAGGGTCGAGCTCGCTCGGTTCGAGCTTGGGCTTGAGTTCGTCGAATTCGATATATGATGGCTCGAGCTCAGCTCGAGAATTGCTCAAAGGCTCGGCTCGAAAGCTCGATTGACTCGATATATTTGGGCACTAATGGGTAAATTACTAATATCTTTAAGATGAGGTTATGGATTTGGAATTTGGATTAAAATACAAAGGGTATTTTTGTAATTATGTGTGGCTCGGTAAGGTTCGTGGGTGAACCGAACCTGCAAGCTTCGGGCTCGGCTCATTTATTACACGAGCTTATAGTTAGATTCGAGCTCGAGCTTGAAGGTCATAAAGCTCGGTTTGTTTGACATCAT
The DNA here is from genome assembly GCA_038382905.1 of Daphne laureola. NCBI lineage: Eukaryota > Viridiplantae > Streptophyta > Magnoliopsida > Malvales > Thymelaeaceae > Daphne > Daphne laureola. Next base: position 3,239 of record JBBYHH010360092.1, on the reverse strand, counting down.
TTTAGCTCAAACCGGCTCGGCTCGTTTTTCACCCCTAGTGTCACGTAATCAATTTTGTAGGCTTGATATTTATCATGATTTCATGGTTTTCAGTGCCCATTTGGTTCTTATATGTAACGTAAGTCTAGGGTTTGATATTTTTGAGCTTGTTTATATTGGTTATTTATCTTAGTTTACAAAAACGCAAATTATTAGAACATGAACAAAATGATAAGGGACGACATGTATAATTTGTTGCAAATTAATTTCAGGACCAAGATTATTTGGTTAGAGAATCGGATCCCCCCTTGGAATCCCAATCAATCATCCAAAGTAAACAATGGAGATTCGGGTTCTTCATATTCTCTCTAGTTTTTGGGTTTGTTTCAAAATGAAGATCGATGTTTCTTTTTGCTAGTCTTTTGAGTAGAAAATTCTTGAAATTTTTATAAGAGTGAACTCAGTTCTTTATACCGTAAATAAGAGAATATAACGGTACTTGTTGCAAATTTTATCTGTTTTTTTTTTCATTCGGTTGGAATCCTCATTTCTTAACGGTTTAATGCCTATTACAAGTTCAAAAAAAAAAAAAAAATGTTACATTTTCTGTTTCAATATTTTCCTACCTAACTCACCTAATAATATATACTCGAGCGATCAGATCAAGAAGATTTCCGGGAGAGGAGAATTAAACAAAAAAACAAGCGTGGCTCACAAGTTTCCACTCGCTAGGCCAATTGCTTGCTTAGTAAGTTTCTTGTTGATATATATAGATCTTTTCTAGCCTAGCTAGCTACTAGAACCTTCTTCTAATGCGTATAGTTATATATAGAACCCCCTTTTTAGGAGGGAAAAAAATCAATTAATTGAACAGTAACTAGCTTCTTGATTAAGGAACAGATTAATCGTACAATCAGTATTTTCATATACAATTATTCCCGTAATCATGTGCTAGCTAGCGACTTGCTGATGTTACTAATTTGGGGTGGTATTAATGTTATTTCATGTAGTCATTTACAGTACGCGAAACCATAATTCAGGTATAGAAATGGTGAAAAAAATGTCAGTCAGTACCGAAATAAGTTCGACCGTCACTTAAGTTAACAATTCACGGTCTGGACTCGTGGCGGTTCAACTGTGTGTTGACACATCTCCCCTACACACCCATACAAGTACTGATACATGCCGCATACTCAATCGTGGTGTATTCCAAAACCCAACACGTTCAAAGCACAAATATTGCACTACTAATTATTCTTTTAACCTCAAAAAACTAGAGGGCGAATTGCAAGCTAAGTCCTCCAAATTGATCAATCTAGTATTTAATCTTTAATGAATGAGAATTGACTTGAGGATGCTAAATATGTGACTTTAGCCCTTGTACTCTAGATTTATTTAATGATCGGGACTCGAATTGTATTAACTGATATTCAGATATTGTAATACCATGCGGAAAGAGAGAGTTTAGGATAGGTTTCGTTGACTTCAACAGGTTTCTCATGCACAAAGTTGACGCCGCCCTATTCCAATTATAAATGTCTAACAACATTATATGTTCTATTAAAAAATTAGTAAATCTATTATTATAATATAAAATATGACAACAACTCGCCACGTCAGCAGACAGTAATATCCATTTACTATCTACTATTAATATCCATTATATGTTCTATTAATGTTCTTTCTTTCTGACCTTCTTGGGTTTTGAATTGGCTAATGTGCATTTGATTAAGAATTTTAGATAAAAGTTATATTTACTTGCTGTTAATGGGAATACCGTTTTATATAGGATTTAGTAGATTACCCAATTGTTACTCTTTTCTTTCTCTCTTCCATCTTTTGCATCTCCATCTCTATCCCTCTTCTTTATCTATTTGTTTGTTTGCTTTTTCTCTGGTCATTTATTTCCCCTTTGTATTTGTCATGCTTTATGATTTCCCCCCTTTTTATTCTATTTTAATGGTTTTTATTGTTCTTGTAGGTGATGTTTCTTCTTCTTCTTCTTCCAAGATGCTTTGTTGAGTCTTTGTCTTCTTCTCTTTTCTCTGCTTTCGTTGACGACATTCCAGCGGTATTTGACGTCTCTGTCTCTGTCTCTGACGATTTCAATGTCTTATGAGTATCTCTTGACGGTGACGTGATCACCTTCTTTAACCATATTGATCACCTTCTAAAGGATTGTAGTTGACACTCTTTTATCCAATGTTTGTTAGCTTTGGGATGGTTTCATGAATTTTAAAGTATTGGAGGGTTTTAGATATTGAATTTTCATTACCGTTAAAACTAGTTTAAATACCCGATTTTGTCACGGGTTCAAAAAATTATTGGTTCTAAAAAATATTAACATATCAAATAACAATAAATTCAAATTATAAATTTAGGGAGTATCTGTTAAATTTTCAAAGTTTTAGGTTAAATTAATTATTAGAAGAGTGACATAGATCTCATATATTTCTATTTTACAGAATATTCACGAATACTCCATCCGTTAACAAACCTAGTGGTAAATTATGGCTTAAATTAAAGTTTTATGGTAAATTGTACCCTAGATAGTAAAATTAATGGTGAAAATGGATTAAAAAAAATTAGTGGTGAATCTTATCTTTGGATCAAACATAGATTAAAACTTGTGCTCTATTGCTCTTCACTCAATTAGACACTCAGTGAATGTAATTACAAATGTATCAAGTGTGATTATCTCCCGACTATTTCAAAATTTACACTTCTTCCCCTTCATTTCTAGAAACATATGGTTTTTCTACCCACTTATCACAAAAATCTATAATTATTTGATCCTAACTTCGTTTGTTGATCACTAGTATGATTACGTATGTTTTGCTGCGGAGATAAAATCAGTGAGAAAAATTGTATGATTATATATTATGTGTACATGCATTTTTTTAATGGTTTAGATGCATTTTTTTTTTTAATCTGAGAATAAGTATTTCATGAATTTTCATTTGTATAAATATCACATATTGTTTTTTTCATTTTTATCTCAACTAACAGAGCCTTACTTGTTAGTGTTTGTTAACAAAAACAAAATAACCCAAATTCATTAAATCATTTTCCTTCAATTTCTCAGCACATTGTTACAATTTCAGAATTATGGTACAAATATAAATAACTAAATTAATTTTGGTATGAGAAGATAAAATTGACGAAATGGATCTACATTATTCCTCAAATGAATGTTAGATTTTCAATATTCATTAGATTTAAATTTACTTATATACTATGTCTTGGTAGTTTTTACTTAA
>JBBYHH010359870.1:0-12047 GCA_038382905.1 Daphne laureola | reverse complement strand
ACTTTGTCTTGTTGACATTTTATGGACAAACTTCTCTAGTTGTCCCATGTATATCACCTTTCTCAAAACACATTTGACAAAAGGAACCATTACATCCTTTGATGTAATATAGGTCTAAATTTACCACTATGGAAAGTAGTGAATATTGAGAACACAGTTGTTCTTAATTGCCTTTCAGCTAGGGGGGAAAAACAAAACAAACAATTTGGCTTCCACAACTTATTTGGGTGCATCAAATGAATCTCATTTATTTAGTCACTTCATCCTTAATGCACCTTCAAGAGCTACATTTCATTTGATTCAAGATACAAATGTTATCCTCATTATCCAAGACACATCATTCCCATGGTGTTATGGATCGTCTCATTGAACTTCTTCAATTTGACCAAGATGGAAGCAACTTATGTTCCATCACTTAACGCGCAATTACTCTTGAACATCCTCAACTCCCTCTCGAACAAGTTCATCCACTTATGGATCTTTCTCATGTTGCTCCATAGCAACTGGAAGTTATTTCACAAGAGTCACAACTCTATTTTTAGTTGAGGTACTCCCTCTAGAGTAGATGCATTTGTGCAACTAGTGTCCTTCAGACACATGGTTGATCCTTGTCAAGGATTGGACACTATGAGCCCAAATCAGCACATTTACCATCTTTGGGGACTTGTCCTCTATAAATTTGGTATTTAATTTTCATTAAAGACATTCATTTACTTGTGACTAATATCAAATACACATAACCATATCTAGTTGTTCAACAAAATCCGAGGATATGACTTATCCTCCCTCTTGAACCCATATTTCATGAAGATTGTTCATTTTGTGAATATGAGCTTAGCAACCCCCAAAAGTGTCACCACCACACCCATTCCCGGTATGGCGGAAGCATTTTTTGTGGAAGAGGATGTCAGGGAACCGGGCGGTGGTCGGTGACATCGAACACTTAAGTAGGTTGGCGGTCCCAAAAACCCGGCCCTCAAACATTTTGCTTCTTTTTAAGGTTTCTAATGTGTTAACAGTTTTTAAGGCGTCTGACTAGCCCTAAACCTGCATTCGAGACACATTAGTGTTTATTCGGATAATTGTACGCATAAATATACATGCAGATATAGGTACAGCAGAAGAGAGGCCCGCCCACTTTATTGGGCTAGAACTCCCTGAGAATAAATATACAGACCAACATATCAAAAGAACAGAAAAACATAAATGTTGTCTATATCCATTCTACGCCTACAGAGCCAGAGAATAAATTACAGGAAACATACCTAGCAGCTTGAGTGATAAGCATACCAAGCTACTATACTGGTGCTGTTGTCAAACATAAATGGGAGTTAAAAATTAGACATAAAAGATATTTAAACAGACATATCTCAGAATGAGTCTAATAAAACTACCCCCAGACAGAATCAGAAACCACTAATAGAAGCGGTTAAGTACCTCAAAATAACAGAATCATAAATATGACCTCTGCAGGAATCTACTCTGTAGGTCATTTCCCCGGATCTCCTAAAATATTTAATAATATGGGGGTGAGTCCTCGAAAGAACTCAGTAAGGGGGTAGGTACAGATAACGGATAAATTTTTAAAAATATTTTGCCTGCAAAAAAGGGTTAGTATGCAGTGGACTATCAGATATACAATCCTAGATATTTCAGGATTATGACATGCAGATGATGTGATATGCAAAAGAAATTATAAGTCCTGTCGGACATATTTGGATCAGTCCCGTATGGATGGTCCCCAAACTCCAGCACAAAAGATAATCCCAGAACGACATCACCCACGGTGGCTTATTAGGCTCACCGAACAGAAGGGTCAAAATTCACATGGTACCAGCGAGGGGTGTACAACCCCTAAAAACTGTCGTAGCCACAAAGTGACTATATCCAAATAAAGCAGAAAATTGTTCCGTTATCGATCACCGATATGATAAACCGACATGATAAAAGTCCTGCATACTGTTATCCTACAATGTGACTAGCCCCGAGAGTCACTGGGCCCCACCCTCTGTCACCACCACCCCCGTTCCCGGTGCGGCGGAGAACTGTTGCGGAAGTGGAAGTCGGTGGAATCGGGCGGTGGTCGGTGAACCAGATTTCTCTTAAAAAGGTTTGGTTCCCAAACACCCGTTCCTAAAATTGTTTCCCCTTTATTTTAATGTTTCTAATGCGTTACAGTTTTGAAGGCGACTTACTAGCCCTAATCCTGCACTCGAGACACGCTAGCGGTTTAACAGATAATCACACGTACAGATAAAATCGTGCAGAAATTAATACAACAGAAGGAAACCAAGCCCACTCCGTTGGGCCAGAACTTCCAGAATTTATACAGACCCAGAGTAATCAAAAGTGCAGCAAAGTGTAAATACTGTCTATATGCTGTCTACTCCTACAGAGCCAGAGTCCAAAATCATGAATATACCTTGTAGCCTGAGTGGTAGGCACCACAAGCTACTATACTCTTGTTGTTGCTAAACATAAATAGGAGTCATGTATCAGAAAAATAGATAACTTAATAGACAGGTGAGTCTGACAAGACTACCCCCAATCAGAAAATCAAAAACCACTTAAAAAATGGTTATTACCTCAAAAACCCAAAATCAGAACACGACTGCTGCGGAAATCTACTCCACATGTCATTTCCCTGGATCTCCTGAAAATATTTAATAATGTGGGGGTGAGTCCTTGAAAGAACTCAGTAAGAGGGAAGGTACGGATAACAGATAAAAACTTTTAAAAACATTTGTCTTGCAGAAAAGGTTAGTATGCAGTGAACTAGAAGATAATACAATCCTAGATATATTAGGGATATGATATGCAGATGATATGATGCTTAGAAGTCCCGTCGGAGATGTTTGGAACCCAATACAAGAGGTCCCCGAGCTCGGTAGAACCCAATAAGACAGCCCCATACGGCGGCTTGTTAGGCTCACACCGATAACAGGGTTTAAATTCACATGGTACCAGCGAGGGGTGTACGGCCCCTAACTTTCAACGTCACAAAGTGACAACAACCAACCAAAGCAGAAAACTGATCGATTGTCGATCTCTGATAAATATAATCTGATACGGAATAAGTCCAGAAAACAAATAAAACCCTGTATACCGTTACCCGACCATGTGACTAGCCCCAAGAGTCACTAGGCCCCACCCTCGACCCAAGTACTAGCCCTTAACTAGCCTAATACACATGAAGATAAATCTACATTGCATATTAAGAAAATTAAATCCCTTACCATGAGATATCGGATAATCTACTGATGCCACCTCAGCAACAATACAATAGAGGATCCTCGAACAGAGAAACTAAACTGGAAGACACAGAAACACATGAAGATATTTACTTAACTTAGAATTCCTAACTTATGGTAATTTATCGATAATTACGACATAAGTCCTTAAACTTATCAGAAAGTTCATTTTAGCCCCAATTTCGGTCAAACCTTTACCAAATTGATTCCTTTCACAATTAATTTTTGGTCAACTTTCGGTCAAACCTTTAAACTTTCATCCAACATCCAAAATTACCCAAAACTTTACCAAATTGATTCCTTTCAATTTCTAACTTTATTATTTTAACCAAACTACCAAATAACTTCATAAAATAACACTTTTTCACCAAAACTCCATTTTTTTCAAAACTCACAATTGGTTTCGGTTTTAGGCCGAAATTTCAGCCATTTTCCCCTTTTAACCCAAACTTCTCCAAAGTGTCAATTCAAATCCCTTAACTTTAATTCCTTTACCAAATCATCCTTTAATCCATTTAATCAACACTTTAAAACACCAAAACTTCACAAAAAACACACCCAAAGTTTCGGCCTCATGAAACTTGTCTTCATAATCAATTTCCAATTTAACCACCAACTTTATTTCATCATAAATATCACCAAAACACCATATCTTCATGAAAAATCAAACAACTTCAACATGAAATTTCATCAACCATTTCCGGCCTCAACCTTAACCCAAGTATTAAACATGCTCAAAACATACCCAAGAACACAATGCTAACATGCTTTCCAAACAAAACCAAAGTTGCTTAAGAACATGTTTCTTAATCACTTCACAACTTCACCAATACTTGGAATCATGGAGGAAATCAACCATACTCTTAATAAACACTAGGGATTCAAGCTTACCTCTAAGATTTATGAAGGATTGATGAAGAAAATTTGGCAAGAATCTCCTTGTATTTTTGGCTTCAAGAAAGAAGAAAAAGAGAAGATTAACTCAAGATTCAACCATGAAACTTCACTAAACAACCAAAGAAATCCTTTACCTTTCTAATCCTTTGATGAATCTTGAATTAGATGCTTGAAGCTTGAAGATTTGAGATCGAAATCACCAAGAAAAGGAGCATATTTTTTCGGCGGTTTGAGAGGGAAAGATGAGAGTGTTTTTTGTGTTTTGTGTAATCTCTCTTCTTAGTCTTAAGCTTTAATGAATTAGTATACTACCTAGCCTTAAGACACTAATTAAATAATGGGTCTTGGATAAGAATAAAATCTTATCCTCTTCCATCTCTACCTTAACCCTTAGATTAGATTACATTAGGATAAGTAGCCTTATATTAGTGACATGTGTCATCCACTCACATTTCCTAAGCCTAATTAAATCCTAACTCTTGTTATATTCTACTAACCAACACTTAAGCCCATAATAGTCCTAATTAGGACCCAAATATGCCTGCCCCATGTGTGAAATTACCAAAATACCCTTCTAACCAATTTTTGGCAAAACATCTCAAGATTAAAAAAATGTTATAAATTGCTAAAATCCCTCAGAATAGACTTCAAATAAATTCCTGGAATATAGAATTCATTCATAAATATTTCCAATACATATCATACAATCTCCCGGTAAATATACAAATACAATTTCCGGCCAAAATACATCAGAAATTCACCAAGTGTCCGAGGTGGGTGTAACACTTGGTGAACAAGCTCAAGTTGCACACTTTGAAGAATCCCAACCCTTATCGATTACAATGGATGGATGACACCGTAAATTTAAAAGTGGTAAAGCAAGTGAAGGTCATTTGTGACACTTTAAAGATACAAGGTTTTAAGGATGAGGTCATTTGTGATGTTGTTGACATGCAAGAAACACACATCTTGTTGGGAAGGCCTTTGCAATTCGACCGTGATGTAGTTCACTATGGAGTAAACAACAAGTATACTCTTACACTTAATGGAAAGAAGTATACTTTGGTGCCATTGTCTCCTACACAAGCTTTGAAAGACTAACTACATTTACAAGGTGGGGCTGAAAAGAAAAAGGGAGAAAAAAGAAAAGAAGCTTTGAGAAGAAAGAGTGAGACAACCTAAGGGCTTGTGAGAGAAAACAACAGTGTGAGTGGATCAAAAGAAAAGAAAGAAGTTGAGAGAAAACAAGAGAGCACCTTACACTTGGCCAAAGAAAAAGACATAAAAAGGCCCTACTTAACCGAAAGACTTGCCTTCTTTTGATCCCCTCACATTGTTTACTCACTCCTAACCTATTGTCTTATATTTCTTGTGAGGTTTCTTGTGTTGTGCAGGAAATTGAAGATGTTTTCCAAGAACCAATATGCTTACAACCTATCCGACGGATTGAGCACCAAATTGACTTAGTGTTGGGGGCTCCACTTCCTAATAGAGCTATAGGTGAAATCCTGAGGAAATAAAGGAAATCTTAAGGCAAATTGATGAGCTTTTGTCCAAAGGATTCATCAAAGAAAGTTTGAGTCCATGTGTCGTTTCAGTACTTTTAGTACCTAAAAGTGATGGAACTTGGAGGATGTGCATAAATTGTCATCCCATCAACAAAATCATGGTAAAGTATCATTTTCCCATTCCTATATTGGATGATATGCTAGATGAATTTTTGGGTGCTTGTGTGTTCTCTAAAATTGACTTAAAATCCATCTATCATCAAATAAGAATAAGGGAAGGGGATAAATGGAATTGGCGTTCAAAACAAAGATAGGATTATATGAATGGAAGGTGATGCGATTTGGTCTCTCTAATGCACCTAGTACATTTATACGTTTGATGCATCATGTGTTAAGAGACTTAATTGGTAAATTTATTGTTGTGTATTTTGATGACATCCTAGTTTACTCACACACTACATTGGAGCATGTTGAGCATCTTAGAATTGTTCTAGGAACCTTGAGAAAAGAATTCTTGTTTGCTAAACTTGAAAAATGTGTGTTTTGTGCTAGTAAAGTCAATTTCTTGGGTTATGTTGTTAGTAGTAAAGGGTTGAGGGTAGATGAGACTAAGGTGAAGGCAATTCAAGAATGGCCTCCACCAAATAGTCTCACAGAGGTGATATTTTTTCTTGTCTTGGCAAGCTTCTATAGGAGGTTTTTCAATAAGTTCTCCTCCATTATCGCCCCTTTACATGAATTGTCCAAGAAGAACATTACTTTTGTGTGGGGAGAGTCCCAACAAAGAGCATTTGAGGACTTAAAACTCAAGTTGAGTAGTGCACCCATTCTTTCCCTCCCAAACTTTGATAAATTGTTTGAGGTAGAGTGTGATGCTAGTGGAATTGGCATAGGGGTTGTGTTTATGCAAGAGGGTCAGCCAATAGCTTACTTTAGTGAAAAACTAAGTGGTTCCACCCTAAACTACTCAACTTATGACAAGGAGCTATGCCCTTGTGAGGTCATTAGAAGTTTGGTCACACTACTTGTTACCAAAAGAGTTTATTGTGCATATCAATCATTTCTCTCTCAAGTACATATAAGGTCAAGGAAAGTTGAATAGAAGGCATGCTAAATGGATGGAATTTATTGAGCCATTTCCTTACTTGATCAAGTATAAGAAAGGGAAATAAAATGTTATCGCGGATTCCCTTTCGAGGAGGTACACTTTTTTTGTTTCCTTAGACACCAAAGTGATAGGATTTGAGAATATTAGAGATATGTATGAGCATGATCCTGATTTTGGTACAATCTATAATGCTTGTTTGCAATCGGGTGTTAATTCCTTGTATTTGTTTGATGGTTATTTGTTTAAAGCTAACAAGTTGTATGTGCCAGTGAGCTCAATGAGAGAGCTACTAGTGAAGGAAGCTCGAGGAGGAGGGATTATGGGACACTTTGGTGTGCCTAAGACCCTTGAAGCGGTGAAGGAACACTGGTTTTGGCCACACCTCAAGAGAGATGTTGAGAAGGTGTGCCATCAATGCATCACATGCCAAAAGGACAAATCAAAGAAGAAACCACATGGGTTGTATACTCCTTTACCTACTCCTTGCATGCCATGGGTAGACATTAGTATGGATTTCATCACGAGCTTGCCTAGGACTAGTAAGGGGCGTGATTCAATTTTTGTGGTTGTTGATAGGTTTTCCAAGATGGCTCACTTTATTCCTTGAAAAATGACTAGTGATGCTAAGCATGTGGACTAATTGTTCTTCAAGGAACTGGTTAAATACCATGGTTTTCCTAGGACCATTGTTAGTGATAGGGACTCTAAGTTCCTAAGTCACTTTTCGATAGTTTTATGGTCAAGGTTGGGGACTAGGTTTTTGTACTGGAATTTCTTGGTGAACCAAGAACTTCTTGAGATGGTACTCCTGCTCACTACAACTAAAAGTAGTTGTGAGTTCAAGTTAGTTAAAGGTAACTAACCTCAACTCATTTGATTCATGTTGTAGTATGCATGATAGGTTGATTAGATGTATGCTAGGCATGTATACTAAATCAACCGGAGAAAATTAAAAATGGTGATAACAACATCAAATCAAAATCCCTCATCGCTTTTATCAAAACTAATGATCTTCCATTACGGGACCTTTCAAGTATTCGATTGTTGAATGGTATTTTTGTTCTCACCAAAGCAGGGTACCATTTTTCAATCTTATCCAGGATAAGTGCTTGTGATGCGTATAGTTTTGACCATTGCCATTATAACTGAGTTATAATAAAATGGAGACCGGATTGAGTGGGAGTAAAATGGATATTACCACCAAAGTGGGATACCATATTTTATGCTCCGGCCAATGATCCAAGAACTGCATGGGATGTAATTGGCATAGTGCCTACCTATGGTAACCGTTATTCAAGAACCATGTAAATCAGGTTTGAGTTGAATGGGATACTTGGTATCTTGGCCCACTAAAACACCTCAAATGCTCTACACATGTTTCAGATTGTTTAGTCGAGGGCTATCATCCGATAAAATAGTGGGAGCACCCTTTTGAAATTGTAAAGGCCTAATTAAAAGGATGTAAATTATTTAATCATGTTCTTACCTTGCCAATGTTTACATGTTGTAGATTTACCATGGCTTAAACAAAAACACTGAAGATTTCAGGACCATTATAACATGATTTCATGTTAACATATCGATTAAATTCTGCTGGCAGTCCTGTAAAAACAATTATTATCTTATTTTGGTCCTATTTTAAAAATTTATAATATTTAGGCTCTATCCTAGTGTACTCTGTCCTATTATGGTCATTTCCATTAATTTGGTCATTAGTTTTAACAGACTTACATGGATTTACTCTTTTACCCTTATCAAAATTTCTACTTCAATCCTTAAACTTATTTTTCCCTAAAACATTAACCTCACAAATTAACTCATATCTATAAAGCCCTCATTTCCCCTCAACCTCCCTCCTCTAAAATAGCTTATCTGTGTCGATCTGACTCCTCCACAAAATCACCCAAGATAATCTACTAGAAAATTAGAAGGCGTGATCGGGGATAGACTCGCCTTCGCCTTCATCGGGAAGGGCGAATTCATTTCTGGATCACTAGAGACTGACGCACAAATCAGTTCCAAATTATTCATCGGGTAGTAAGTGATGACATCCCGGGTGACACACTTGTAAGCGGTGGAGTTGGAGGCCAATGCGAAGGAGATGGTCGTTGAGGATATAGTGTTGAAATTCTTGGCACACCAAGATCATTTGAAGTTGTACTTGACCTCATGGAGTTAAGTGAGAGCTCAGGGGAAGCCAAAAGTAGCTTACCTCAGATCATCTCAACTAGAATTAGTTGTACTTAGCTCATAATAGATTAGGTCGGCAAAAATTAGCTTGACTAAGCTCACATTAGTTCTATGGAAACTAGAAGTAGTTTCCCTCAGCTCATCTCTAGCTAGAAATAGCTAGACATAGTTCAAGTCAGCTCAAGTGAGATAGTCTTGATGGAGAAGTGACTTTAAGCTCAAAGTGAGCTAAAAGGAGTTCTATAGAACTCAATTATGTGAAATGTGGCCATATGAATATTTTTGTAGTATTTCATAGGTAGTAACCACTTATTGGTACCCTTTTACACAAAATATGGGTATTTTGGTAAAAGGGCACATCTAGGGCTAGCCTAAATGGTTAGTGCTAACACACTTGGGCATGGCACCCCTACCTTGGCGATTATGGAGGTTGGCCGTCCAAGAGAGGCCTCATTTGGTGAAAAGGTGCCATTGGGAAGACACCCTTTCGCTAAAATGGGGTGGTTACCAAGCCTAAAGGCTTGAATAAGCCTTAAGGGAGTAACTACCCCTCAAGGCCGAAACATTGTGTATTTTTGGCTAAGAGGGGAGGTTAATCACCCCTTGTAACCTCCCACATTTGTTTATAAAAGGGGTTCAAGGGGGCCGACCACATGGGTGCTTGATCACTTAACTTTTCCCTTCACAATCTCTCTTCCTTCTAGCCGAAACTTAGAGTGCTTCCTATAGCATTTTGGGTGAACCTTCATTTGTGTTTGTTCAACACAAATTGCCTCATCTCCTACACATGCAATCCACCCTTGAAGACTTACTATAAGGCTTGAAGATCCCAGAAGAACCCTCTCATTTTGAAGAAGATTCACTTCCAATGAGTAAGGTACTCTTCTTGTCTTCTTGTTCCTCTCTTCTTCTTCTCTTTCTTCTTCACAAAATGGAAAGGAATGATTGTACAAAGACATCGTGCTATAAATCTCTAAATTTATATGTAATTATCCGCATGCATATGACATGGAATGAGAATAAGAAAGATCCAAAATTTATCATAGAGATCATGACATGGATTCTGATAGTGGCCATCACCTAAAGCATGGGACAATCAGTGTTGTAGAGGCAAGCATTGAAGATTTTATGGATTTAAGCCACAAGCAATCTACACTAACTTCTCAATTCTTTCACTGATTACGACGGTAATAAACAATGGCAATCCTCGAGCGATTGATGGGGCTTGAAACAATGATGAAATCTAAACCAGAGCCTAAAAATAAAGTTGATCTTTGAAGATTTGTTTTGGAGTGCAGAGTTTCCAGGGATCTGTTCTAGATCTGCTTCATTGATAAAGTCAATCTCCAGCTGAAACAAAGTCATCCCATAAAATCATACAACAATGAGAATTCAATATGAGGACAGTGAGTGCCCGCTGAAGTTTGCTAGAGAGGGATTGGTAAAAGAAAAAAAATATTCTATTTTTTTTTTATTTTGAGTGGGGAGGCTGGGATTTGTTTTCCGGCGAGAAAGATGATAAAACTATCATTTAGAATAAAATTGGGTGAAAATGTTATTGAAACAAAAGTATATGGGTGAAGGTAAATTTTCTCCTATCACTATTATGCCACATCATTGGTTCAAAAGGGTAAAAATGTAAAATCATCAAGAACCATTAAAATTAACAGTCCCAGTGGACGGAAAGGACTATAATGGAACATGATACCCTAGGATAGGATCTAAATAGGATATGTTTTTAAAATAGGACCAAAATAGGACTGTAATTATTTTTACGGGACTGCTAGCACAATTTACTCTTAACATATCATATATGCACCACTAGCATATCACATAATATCATATCATACATGTGCAAACAAATTGAATATACTTATATTTTAATTCATAGCATGATGTCTTTATCAAATCATGTCTCATGTTTCACATGTCATAATAGGAATAACCTTATAATAAACTAGAAGGGAGGAGAGAAGAGAGCATCCCTTACACCAGGAAAACAGCTTAAGGAACTAAGAGTTCCTTTCTCCTAAACTTCAAGAGGGGGAGGACTAGAGATCACTCCTTGGAGGAGGATTAGAGATGAATTATCTCTAATGTGGTTTCACCTATAAAACTCTAAAAGAATGCTTACTAATTAAGCTTGAGAGAGAGAGAAGTAGAGAGGGCAATGCTGCCAAGGGATGGAGAAGAATGCCCGCCCTACCATGTATTTATAGGCAATAAAGGGTGGCCTTAGGCTCCACTTCATTTCTGAATTGGTGCAACCTAAGCCAAAAGGTACCCTTATGCCTTTTTGGCCTAGGCAGACACCTCTTAAGGGGCCGTCATCTCAAGGCCTTTGAAATTCCAAAAAGGCATTGCTCCTTTTGGATAAGAGGTCACCTCTCTTGCTCAAAAGGTCACTATACTTGGAAGAATGGGTGTACCCTTCTATGAAAGGTTTTCCCCTTTCACCAAAAGACATATCTCTTACAAAAGGTGCTACATGATGTTTTCACATAAGGAGCAAGAGTGAGTTTACACAAAGCTAACTCACAAAATCCATTCACACATTTTGAAGTCTCATTCAAACTAAGCTCACCTTGAGCTTATATTCACTTCTACTTTAGAACTAGCTCCTATAAGCTGAAGTTAGCTTCCTTATGCTAACTTGACCTGGGGTTAACTACTTTTAGCTAACATAAGCTAGTGTTAGCTACTTCTAGCTAACATGAGCTAAAGTCTAGTTGACTACGGCTACTTCTAGATGGAGTGGACTGACTTTGAGTTGAACTGAGCTGATTTTAGCTACTTCTATCTAGAGTGGCCTTCAATGGAGATGATTTTGTTAGAATTCTATGGTGCACCAAGAACTTCATGAGTTGGTATTCCTATTCACTATAACTAATAGTATTTGTGAGTTCAAGCTAGAAGAAGAAACCGTTAGGGAAACTTTTATCAAACTAAGGGTATTTTGGTAAAAGTGCACCAATGAGCTTAAAAGAGCTCAAATATACGAAATAAAATAGTTTAGAATTATTATGTATAATTTCAATTCTCATTTTGTATCTATTTCCACCTTTAGACCCTTTTATCAAAGTATGAGTACTT
>JBBYHH010359760.1:0-12047 GCA_038382905.1 Daphne laureola | reverse complement strand
CAACACACATTCAATTTGACAATGATAAAGATTACTCAAAATCAAACATAAGCAATCAGAAGCTTTTACCTTACTTTATGACGGTGTTGAATTTCCTGTCATCCACGTTCACTTTACACCGGAAAACTTACCGGACCTTGGTGGTTGTAACAACATTTACCATCTTTGGGGACTTGTCCTTCATAAAATTGGTATTTCAATTACATTAAAGACATTCATTTACTTGTGACTTACATCAAATGCACATAACCATATCTACTCATTCAAGAAAATCTGAGGATATGACTTATCCTCCCTCTTGAACTCATCTTCCTTGAAGATTGTTCATTTTGTTAATATAAGCTTAGCAACCCCAAAAGGGTGTAGATCATTTAGGTTATGTGTCATCTTCCTTCATAACTCATATGAATAAGATTTTACATCTTGTGGGCTCTCTATTTGGTACATGAACTACACTTAGTACCACATCACTACAAAAGTGATAACCAAGATGGCCTTTAGCCGTCAAAGGATTGCACCATGTCCAATAGAGTTTCATTCTTCCTTTCAGACACACGTGTCTAAGGAAGAGTGAACTCCTTTTCTATGCCCAACAAGTCACAAGTATGTCTTAAACACTTTGACTTATACTTTTCACCTCAATTAGTCCTTCAAGACTTAATCTTCTTACCCTCTTGGTTCTCAACCAAGTCCAGATACTTCACAAGTATATTAAGGCCTCGGCCTAGCTTGAAAGGTAAGAATAGATGGGTGAATCAAGTATAGCAACTCATTTATGTGATGAATACATGAATTCACTTTTGGATTCTATGCTCATTGATCCACACAGGTCCGAGTATACTAAACTTAGTGTCTTATCACTCCTAGTTACTTGTCCCTATGGGCATCCTAGTGGTCTTGGCATCTAGGTGTGATTAGAAACTTGGTCAGGTTACTAAGGTGAATGAACCCAACAAGCCACTTCTGACTGGTTTATTCACAACCTTCTGTTCAAGCACCTAATATGCCAATTCTAGCAAGTTTGTTCATTCCATCTTGACCAAAGTGAATTAACCTTTAATGCCAATCCAATTGTGACCTTGATCACAGTTTAACTAGGAGTTGTAACAGAATGTCTATAAGATCACTACCCTTTGTAATAACAAATAAGAAACACTTACTAATTTTCTTTAATGATAGAGAAATCATGATTAAAGAAATGCAGCTATAATCATATTTCAATAATCAACTTGATCAAAACAAGTTTCACCAAATGTTTGGGTACATACACTGGATGCAAACATCCATTATTGATAAGAACCATTTGTGTTCTTACGCCTTCTTTTACCCATTCTGCATTGTTTCCGTTGAAACATGTTTTACTCACTTGTAATTATAGACCTAGAACGAGAACTTATCCGTCAAACCAGGTCTTTTGTTTATATGTTAGAACATGTAAAATGAGGTAGATTTTTTGTATGCACACTAGGGTGGACCTTTGCAACCTATTGCAAAGTGTCCCTTAAACCTTTGGTTGAAGTATACCATCTTGAACTTCTTCAAAATGGAATTCTTCCCCTTTGTCCTTTCCAAGGGCCACCTAGGCCTTCTTGGTACCATTTCCACATTATATCCAACCATCCCTTTTGGATGGAAGAAATGGTAACACATGCCCCCCAGAGTGGTCCTTTTAAAGGGTCATGAACTCCATCTTAAGAAGGATATTATCAATAAATGATATAATTTGATGATCAAGGCACTAATTGATCATCATCAATTGCCTTTCATTAATGGATAAGGAGCTTCTCATAGCTTGAAAATTGTTCATCACTGAGCTCATGCCTTGCCAATTTTAACTTGGTGAATCATGCATGACAACTCATGCATTTAGTGGGACTCACTTAGAGTTATTAGCTCATATTTCATAATTTTCACACTTTAGAATTATGGAGGATTGTTTCTCAATAGTTATATTTTTATACCTACCTTATAAGTATAGAAAACTCCACTATATTTTATCCACCATAGTGGAAAGGTGAGTGTCACCACCACCCCCGACCCCCGTTACGGTGGAAGCATCTTTGCGGCGGTTGAAGCGGTGGAGGACCGGGTGGCTGGCAGTGTACGTCGATCACTTAAGAAGTTTGGTAAATTTTTTTTGAAGAAAAACAATTTTGGTGAAAAATATTGGTTGAGACCGATTTGTAAAAGGAGAAAAAGAAAAATGGTGTTTATGTAATTAATCATGATGTTGGGTGAAAAGTGATTAATTTTGGTGAAAATGAGCTAATTAGGTGATTTGATAAAGTTTTGTCACCTTTGGAAAATTTGGGACCAAAATGAAGACTTTTTGAAAAAGTTGGTGTTAAGTTGTAATTAGTGACAAAACAAGGTTAATTAGGCTCATTTAAGGTTAAGTATGAGATTTGGGCCAAATTGAAAAATTTAAGAAAGCTTAAGGACTAAACATTCAATTTTGGATAAAAGAGATAAAAATAAGCTTCTTTAAGTATAAGTGAAAAATTGGGAGCATTTAAGTATATTTGGACACTTTATGCAAAATTGGGCTAAATTGCACTTTTTGATAAAGTACAAGGACTTTGGTTGTAATTAATCATAAGTGATGATTAAATAATGCTTAAGTGGAACTCTGGATAAGTTACAAGTTGTTAAACCACTTTTAAGCAAGGTTTGACCGGTTTAGTCAACAGTTGACTTTTTAGTCAACATAGTGAAAATGGTTGAGAAATGTAGAAATTGTTTAAGTATAAAAACTTACAAAGTTTATATTGTTTAGTTAAAGGTTGGTTTCCGTAAAAACCATACGGGATCGGGTCATCACCGGACAGTAGATATTGGTCATCTAGTAGGTAAGGGGTTTAATTTCTTTAATATGCGTTTCGATTTTCACGATGCATATTAGGTTAATTAATGGCTAGTACTCGGATCAAGGGTGGGGCCCAGTGACTTCCGGGGCTAGTTACATGGTAAGGTTAATGACATGCAGGGTTTTTAAACAATGAGACTTCTGAATTACATATCAGTCCAATGAGACTCCTGAATTACAAATCAGTCCAATGAGACTTCTGAATTGCATATTAGTCCGACCCGACTTCTGAATTTCATATCAGTCCAATGAGACTTCTGAATTGCATATCAGTCCGACGAGACTTATGAATTTCATATCAGTCAATGCGACTTCTGAATTGCATATCAGTCTAATGAGACTTTTGAATTGCATATCACGACATTGCACATCATTATCCATGATATATTAGGTTGTATAAACTGCTAGAACATTGCATGCTAACTCTTTTTGCAGGTAACGATTTTAAATAAAAATCGTGATCCTTACCTACCCTCTTACTGAGTACCTTTCGAGGACTCACCCCCAGTTATATAATATTTTTTGGAACATCTGACTTACGACCTGCAGGATAGCTCCGCCTGGTCGTTCTTCTATCTTGTACTTGAGGTACAAACTGTTTACCGATTGTGACTTCTGTTAATAATTAGGGGGTAGTCTGGATAGAGATGATATAGTGGTAATTGTTGTATATGCAAAAGCACGCTTATGATTGTCCAACGGTTATTAAACTTCATTGTTTGTGTTTAGCAGTAGTAGCAGCACCTGGGCATTAGTCGGTTGTTGATCCCGACTATCCCCTGCAGTACGTACTTTACTCTATAGCTAGAAATCGTGCTCTATAGTAGTAAATAACATAACACACTTAGCTAGATATTAAATATGGTTTGTATTTTATTTATCGTGGAGTTCACGCCCAATGAAGTGGGCGGCTCTCCTCGTTGATGTATTCCTAAAATATACCGCGCGATTTACTACAAAACCACTAACATATTTTTGGATGCAGGTTCAAGGCCTAATAAAGAACGCGTAAAACCTGACAAACTCATTAGAAGTAAACAAGTCTGAATAACCCAAGAAACTTTTTAAAGGGTAGGGTTTCTAAAAAGGGTCACCACACAAATCACGGAGGTGATGTGACGTCACCGCCAGTCTCCCGATTCCCCGACCACCGATACTGTGAAAAGACACTTCTGCATTAACAGGAACGGGGGTCGTGGTGGTGGTGGTGACATATGGGAAGGAGAGGCGGCTTGATAATCATGGTGGGAGGTGTCACGATAGGGCATAGTAGGAGGCGACACTTGGTGGGGAAAGGGACAAGGTTGAGCAATATAAAAAGTTTTGAGATTAAAGCTAAGTTAATTAAAGTTATAGGTGATCTGGGAGTTTAACCATTAATAGGTTAGCTTTATCAAACCCCGGTTCCGCCGAAAGCTGAGTTTCCCCTTTATTTATCTGTATGTATTAATCCTTTGAATTTGTAGTTAACTTCCTTTATTTTTTCTTTCAGTTTTGTTTCTCTATATTGGTTCTTTGTTTTTCTTTAATTTTTTCCATACTCTCATTTGTGTTTCTCTATATTGGCGCTTTGGTTTTGTTTACTTTCCCCCCTTTAAATCTTCTTATTTTTCCCCTCCAAAATTTCTTATTCTTATGATACTTGATTTCTTTCGGAAGATGTTTCCTCGTTACTCTCTCTTTTGGTTGACAGTGAATCATTGATTCTTAGAGGTTGGAGATGCTACAAGGCATTTAGAAAAGTGGAAAATCTGTGTAGAGTCAGGAGCGGGTTCAAACTGAGCTGTTGAAGGATTGTTTTAGAAATTTTAATAATGGTTTGTTAAGAGATGTTAATGATGGATTTATTAGGAGATTTTAATGATGCTCCTGCAAATAGATTACGTTGTATGGAGTATTTACATATTTGAGCTTCCTACTGAGTAAGTATTTTGTATAGTTTATTTAATTTTATTGGTACTACCAAATAAAGGAAGAAAAACTTTTAAAAAAATGATGAATATGTAAGAAACAAAGATGAAGAATGTGAACTAGCTATCACTATAAAAGAGTCCAAAGGTACTAATAACCAAGTAAACTTAGTATAGAAAGAAAGAAATAGAAATAACGTAGGCAACTATATTTATACAGAAATCGAGAAATAACAAATTGTCTTGATTTTTATTGTTTTTTATGTGCATTATTTATTTGTTATTTTATTGTGATACAGAAAAAATGAGTTGATGCACATGAAATGATTATCACATTTCTGTGGCTCTAAAGGTGTTTAACTTATTTATCTATTATTATAATTATTTATAGTTGTAATTGTATGAACAATACCTAAAACCATATTTTTTAGGAAAAATAATATTCTACCAGTACTTCCTTTTTTACGGTTTTTATTATTCATAACTGCAATTATATGAACATTAATAAAAATCATGAATTATTTCTCCAAAAATTGATTTAATGTAATACCCCAAAAAAATCTCAAATCCAAAACTGATCATGGCTCGAAGCGTGTAGGATTCGACTAGTAAACAACAATTGTCAAGATAAACAACCATTGTAAACTAGTTTATATAGGAGCTAGGATCCGTTGTATGAAAATAAACAATGCTACGAAATCAATTTTCTTCATAAATTTTAAGTTTTCGCTTGACTAAAAAATGTACCTGATAACCTGGTACATTGGTAATGTATTTATCAGACCAATATTTGGAATAAAAGTTGTATAAAGCACAACCAAAGTTCACCTACAAACACACTAAGAGCCATAACAATCATTTGCATCCTAAGCTCAACCTAAACACACAAGTAACAACTACTAACCAATACCACCATCCAAACAAAGCGTTTGTTAATAGTCAGCTTCCTAAAAGAACTCAAAAACTACTCACTCAAAAGCCCAAAGATACTTCTCCTTCATCACCCCTTCCTCCTCTTCAGTGCGGTCCTTCTCCATCGTTAAAATTTTCTCTGATCTCCTCTGTAGTCTTACCTTTAATGAGGTCTGCCACAATCTAGCTGGTGGTCTCTATCAACCGAGGAATATTCATATAGTCTGCAGCCTGAGCAGCAATTAATTTATTTTAATTAATAAAAAAACATAGGAAAAACTTTTGCTAACAAAAAATTACAATGAACATGAAAAATAAACGGTTATAATGAGGAGATTAAAGAGGTCATTCGGATCTTGGAGACTCTTCAAAAACTCATGGATGTCCTGACAACCTTCTTCTTGTCGTACCTCAGAGTGGGTTTGTTCCAATCTCTTACAGCAAGTGACAACATAGGACAGGATCTTACTGGTGATCCGAAGAGGGATCTTCCTTTTGACGCCGACGTCGACGTCGATGCCATCGAGCTTGATTATGTTCTGGATCAATTGCAAATTTGTCGCAACAGCTTCGTCGAGGTCGTGGATAATTCCATCGGAAGACTTGAGAATCGTCTTGCTGTCCGCAATTATAGTTTCCCAGAAAATTACAAGCGACTATTTATTTTTTGGTTTTGTTAATGAGTGTCCCAGTGCACACTCTTTAAGGGTGATATAATTTCCTATTCTAAGACCATCTCCATTAATGCAAATATCATATATTTTTATTGTCCATATTACCCATACCAATTCCTTAATTAGTCTCTCTAATATTAAGAAAATTGATCACACATTCATTCAGACCCACTATTATTTCCTCTACTCCTACAAAATTCCCTCTCCGTTTTCAAATTTTCATCGCCGATTATAAACTTATACATTCGTAGAGCACTTATGAATAGTGTTTTTTGTCGTTTTTGATTTTTTTTCTTTTACTTTTATTTATTTTAAAATAATTCACAATTCTCCATTTTTTTGATGGCTTTTACATATTAGCCCTTGAGTTTTTTAATTTAATATGATAATTTATCTTTTAACCATTTATTTTACTGGTTTGTGCTATTAACTTCACATTTTTCTTCTCTTTATTTTTTGATTTATACATATTAACCCCACACGTTTTCATCTAAATATAAAATGAATAGTTATCTGCTTCTTTATTAACCTCATTTTTCTTTAACCAAATATTTTTATGATTGTTTGTTACATATTAACCTCATACGTTTGAATTTAAATATAAAATAAATCGTCCTTCACTTCAGTAAACATTAAAAAAAAACCCTGCAATATTTGTGTGTGCTTTTCCAGTTTACACATTTTCAATAACCGTACTACTTTTTAAAATTCACAAACATACGACATTTTCTCAATTCTTTTACTTATGTTAGATGCATTTCTCTTTATAATGGTTGCACGTAAACATGAAATATTTAACATACAAGTATTTATGTTAAATTTACTTATTCTACCTCAGACACCTAAATATACGTAAAAAAATGATATCAAACAAAGTGGTGAAACTTGAAAATTGCAGTTACTTTTCATAAAACCGATCATGTATCAAAATGCAAAATGTCTTATCAATATGATTCTTTTTATTATATTCTATTTTACATCGATTATCATATAGAAACAAATAACATTGGGTTTTCTCTTTCAACACTCTACTAGGGTTTTGCCTTACCTTCACCGGAGATGAGATTGGGGTGCTGAGGCGCTGCTTCGTTGAAACCCGATCTTAGTGGATGTTCAAGGGGTGTCAGGGAGTATGTGGTACAGGCCGTGGACGTCCGCCACTGGCTAAGAATGTTCGGAAGGTGATTGAGTCTAGCGAAGATTTGGTATTGCACGAAGAATTGGATATGGATGTGGTTCCTGGTAAGGAGGGTGATCTCCTGATACAAGACGTTGCTCTGGGGAGTGGTTTGAATCTTAGAGATGATCCGGAAGTCCTAGATGCGTGTGACCTGGTTCAGTTCCCTCCGCTTTTAGGGGAAACTTCTCGAGGAGTAGTTACCCCTCTTCCTGCTGGGCTGCCTTCAAACCAAATGCCTGGATCTCGAAGCTGGGCTGATAAGGTTGAGGATAAGGAAGATGTGAAGAGGAAGTTGCATGAGAAAGTGAGGGTTCGACAACCGTCGAATTTTAAGTTACAGTTTGAACCTTTGATGGCCAATTTGGAGAAAGTTGAGTTCCTTCCTGAAGAGGTCAATGAAGGTCAGAAGCAATAGAGGCATATTCGTGTGAGGTGTGTAGCTGGCCTTGAGGTGTCATGGATTCATATGGAGAAATTCATCAAGGCCCGATGGAAACATGTGGTTGCTCCTCGGGTGGTCAAATAGTCAGGTGTGTATCTTTTCTCATTTGATTCTAATGAAGATATGTGTAAGATTTTTGAAGGTCTTACTAACTTTGTCTTTGATAGGCCTTTACTTCTTAAGAAGTATGTGGATGGTATGAGGGTGGGTAAGCACTTGTTTGAGGAGATTCCTGTGTGGCTACAATTTCCTAACCTTAGCTTGTCTTATTGAACACATCGGTTAATCAGTAAGATGGCTAACATGTTGGGGTCCCTATCATGGATGATCAGTAGACCATTCATAAGTCTCATTTGGATTGTGCTAGGGTTCTGTTGGTACCTTATAGTCCTGAGCAATTGGTAAACCATGTTAGACTTAAAACCCCTCAGGGGGTTGTGGTGCAATAGGTGGTATATGAGTACAGCATTGTGCCCTCCTTAAAGTATGGAAAGTGGGGGCATACCACTGACAATTGTGATCCAGGCAAGTGGGAGAAGAAGATGGAGAGTAAGAAGGAGAAGGAGGTGCAAAAATGTGAGGTGGTAAAGCCTCAGGCCACATACCCTACTCTTGAGGCTAAACATACCCTTGTCACTGTGGTTCCTCAGCAAGCTTAGGTCAATCCAGGGGAGTAATTTACAGTTGTGAAGGGTAGAAGAAAGGATAAAGGGAAGGGGATTTTGGTGGGGGAAGGGACTCGGCCTAGGACTCCAACCTTTGTGCTTTCTATTTCTAATATGTATGACCAGTTAAAAGATGTCCATGTTGGGGTAGAGGAAGCTTTGTTAATACAATTGTCGGATGTGGATCTCTTGGAATGTGAGGGGGCTTAACTAGCCCTTGAAGCAGAAGGCCATTAGGAAGATTGTTAGAAATAAAAGGGTTTCCTTTTTTGCAGCTTTGGAAATAAGGGTAAAAGTGGAACAGTTCTCCTCTGTGTTTGTCAAAACCTTTGTGGCCTGGCAGTCTGTCAATAATTATGGGTGTGCAGCTAATGGGAGATTTTGGGTGGCTTGGGATCCTTGTGTCCTGTTGGTAGTCCTTAGAGTGATTAATCCTCAGTTTCTCCATTTACATGTGTCTCATTTAGTTGAGGGTTGGGAGGTGGAGGTAATTGTTGTCTATGCTTTCAATGATATAGCTAGGAGGGCTTTAGCTTGGTCTGCTTTGAGGGAGTTAAGGATGGCTGAGTCTTGTCCTTGGCTTATGTGTGGAGACTTTAATGAAGTCTATTTGTCCTCTGAGAAGGTAGTCTATTCTGGGGTCCCTAATTTGAATGGCTCAGGGTTAAGGGAGTTCTTCCATGATTTGGGGCTCCTAGATTTTAGGAGTGTGGGGGCCTTTTTTACCTGGCATAATAATCAATATGGCCAGGATAGGATTATGTACAAACTTGATAGGGTTGTGGGTAATGCTTGTGCTCATGATCTCTTTCAAGGAATCTCTATGGAGTTATGTGAGGAGGTTTTTTCGGATCACTCTATGGCAATGATTCATCTTGAGCAGGAGAGAAAGAAAGGGAAGGCTCCTTTTAAGTTCTTAAATATGTGGAGTTTGCGTGAGAAGTTCTTGCCCTTGGTTGAGAGGGTTTCGAAGGAGGATGTGAGGGCTGCTTCCCCTGCTAGGAGGTTCTGCCTAAAATTGGGTAAGCTCAAGGTGGCTCTTAGGGAGTTCAATATTGAGTTCTTTAGTGATATCTCAAGGAGAGTGGAGAGGGCTAAATTTGAGTTTGAGGCTGCTTTGGCAAAAGGTCAAGATGGATCCTTTTAATGAGATTGCCAATAAGAATTTGGTGGTTTTAAAGGAGGAGTATTTGTGTTATTTAAAGTGGGAGGAAAGTTTTGTTTCTCAAAAGGCCCCAAATGAGTGGATTCAGTTGTGGGATAGCAAGAATAGGTATTTTCACTCTAGAGTTAAAGAGAGGAGGGTCTCTAGGAAGTTTTTGAGTTTGAAGGGGAGGGGGGGATGGGTTTGTGAGTACTGATCCTGATGAAATCTCTGCCTCATTCCTGAGTTATTTTAAAGGAATCTTGGCTCCTGTTTTTGAGGATAAGTATGTGGCCAGTCCTATTATGTGTATGTATGGTAGGTCTGTTAAGGAGGAGGACTTGGGGTTGTTAACTGCTGATATTACTATACAAGAGATGAGAGATTCCTTGTTTAATATGCCTCGTAACAAAAGCCCAGGTCCTGATTGTTTTTCTCCTGGTTTTTTCCAGAAAGTTTTCTATGTGATATCTGGTGACCTCTTTGAGGCCATTACTTCGTGCTTTAAGTTTGAGTCCTTCCCTAAAGGTATGGCAGCAACATCTATTCATTTAATTCCTAAGAATCTTTCTGCTGATCAGCCTAGTATGTTCAGACCTATTACTTGTTGTGCTGTTGCATACAAGGTGGCATCAAAGATCCTAGCCTTAAGGCCGCAACCTCTCTTGCAGTACTTGGTACATCCTGCTCAGGGAGCTTTTCTCAAACATAGACAAATTATGGACAATATCATGCTCTGTCAGGATACCATTCATGGCTATAATAGAGCAGATATTTCTCCTTGTATGTTCTTAAAAATTGATATTCAGAAGGCTTATAATTATGTTTCATGGATTTTCCTTAAAAGCTTGTTAATTCATTTAGGGTGTCCTTTCTTATTTATTAATTGGATTATGGCATGTGTCTGTTCCCCCTGGTATTCTGTGGTGGTGAATGGAGGACTGAAGGGTTTTTTTAAGGGGCTAGGGGCTTTGACAGGGGGACCCCTATCTCCTAGTTTGTTTGTCCTAGTCATGGACTATTTCTCTCGAATCCCGGTCAAGTGTTATGATGAATGGTATGTGTAGTTTCATCTGAGATGTTCTAAGCTCAAATTGTCTCATTTATTGTTTCCGGATGATTTGATCATTTTTTCAAAAGCTACTCTAAAATCTTCCATTGGTGTTAAGATTGCTTTGAATACCTTATCTTTTCATGCTGGATTGGAGATTAATGATCTTAAGTCAAATGTGTTTTTTGCTGGTGTGAGCCCTGAGTGGAATGGCCAAATATTGGACTATTTGGGTATGGTCAAGGGGCTCTGGCCTTGTAAGTATCTGGGAGTCCCCTTGTATGGGGCTCGGTTGACTGTTAAAGATTATAAACCTTTGGAGGAAAATATGCTTGTTTTGATGCAGTGTTGGTCTTCTAAGTTGTTATCTTATGCTGGCAGGCTTCAGCTTGTAAATGTTGTCTTATTTAGTGTACAGAATTATTGGGCATCTATATTTCCTATTCCTAGGATTGTTTTGAAGAATATTGAGAAGAGGGTGAAAGCTTATTTATGGGGTGGATCATCTTCTTCCAAGAGGAGGGTGTTTGATTGGGCTAGAACTTGTTCCCCCAAGAAGTGTGGGGGGCTGGGTATATTTTCCATGTATTTCTGGAATTCTGCTTATCTTGCAAAGAGGATATGGAGGTTACTTGTGGATAAAGAGAGCCTTTGGGTTCGTTGGGTCCATACTTTTTATATACGTGGACTTGATTTTTGGACTATGCCTCGGCCTGTACCTCCTTGTGTTGGGGTTAAGGGCATCTTTGATTGCAGGGCTCTGTTCTATGACTGGTTTCAGGATTTTGCTTATTGGGGTTGTGTTAAATTCCTTATGAAGTTAGCCTATTGTCACCTTATTGAGGAGTATGATGCCACCACCATCACCCGAACCCAGTCGCAAAGAGCGGAAGCGCGATCAGAAAATGGTGGCAGGCGATGGCGGTGACGTTGAAAGTTACTAGACTAAGGTTTTGCGGACCCAAAACCCGCCCCAATTTTTTTTTCTACTTGGTTGACTAAACTTTGCGGTTTAGTTCTAAATGTCTAACGCGTTTAAAGTTTTTAAGGCGTTCTAATAACGTCCTAAACCTGTACCCGAAAACACGTTAGCGGTTATACGGAAAATCACGCGACCAGATAACATATAACATTGAGCTCCGCTCAACACCAGATGCACCAGAAAGGAGCCTTGCCCATCGCACTGGGCAAGTACTCCCCGAG